>CAJQZJ010011242.1:3030826-3054710 GCA_907164525.1 Lophiomys imhausi
TAGAACTTTAAACTCATGGAGATGGTTAGATAGTAGAATGTTAAAGTTAAGTACCAAATACATATCGACTCGACATTGAGAATATATGCTAAGCCATATAACTCTCATAACTGTGGCCTAATTACCTCTGTTGTTTTGTATTGTATTTATTATTATAAGAGAAAGAGCCATTTGTTGGACTGAAAGGGGAAACTGTAGGGGGAAATAAGATATACCTTAAACTTAAAAGAAAAAAAAGGGAAGAGGATGGGGGATTGAGGGTTGGAGGGTGGGACTGGAGGGGGAATAGGGAGGGGACTGTGATTGAGATGTAACTTGAAGAAATAAAAAATAAAGGGAAAAAAACTCTCCGACCTACCTATGACTACCAGTGAGAACACTAGGTTGTGAAGATCTGCCCAGAGCCAAGAAATGAAAGTGCAAGACCAGAATGACAGCAATCTTTCTACCTGCTGTGTGGTGTGCAGAATTATATGTGCTGGTACCACTCTAAGTTTCTCTTTGGTATAATTCTGTCCTTTTCTATTTCGGAGAACTACGGACACTCCATTTTTGAAAGTGTTGATGAAAAGTATTTTACTGATATGTTAAATAAATAATTTACTGATAGGTTTAACAATAAATGATTCCATATATTTTAATTAATTATTTTATTTTTTGAGCGTATAATAATATATTTATATCAGTTTCCCCTTACCTTTCTTCCCTTCAAATCCTCCCACACATCCCTGCTTGCTCTCTTTCTAACTCATGTCCTCTTTTTCATCAAGTTTTGCTACATACATATATTCAAAATATATATGTATATATAAATATACAAATACAAATATATAACCTGCTAATTAATACAAATACAAATATATAACCTCCTAAGTTTATACACTTGTACTTGTATGTGTGTTTTTAGATCTATTTGGAATTGGATAACCAATAGGTGGGCTGTTCCCTGGAGATTTCTCTTGCTCTCAAATTCTTATTTTTAAAACATTTGTGGGAGGGACTGTCACTCTTGTTTCTTACTTAGCCTATTTTTTATTGGCTTACTTATTTTTAATTTGTATTTTGTGTTCTATTATTTGGCTAAAAGTACTTATCGGTTATAAGAGTTTTCTAGGGCTGTCTTTAAGAATTCTTAAATATAGAATTAAATCATCTACTATTTAATTGACTTCTCCCTTTCCTATTTGTGACCTAATTGTTACTTTCTCTAGTCTTATTGCAGTCACTAAAACATCAAGTACTAAGAAAAACTATTTTAAAAAAAAGCTCATATCTGGTGTGGATTAGACTATAGAAGCTAACAAAAAAAATGTTGCATAATAATACTACATTGTCTTTGTAGTGAACCCTAGATTTATGTTTTGGGTTTTTTTGTTTGTTTGTTTGTTTCTTGTCTTTTTTTTTTTTTTTGAGACAAGGTTTGTCTGTGTAACAGCACTGGCTGTCCTGGAACTCATTCTGTAGACCAGGCTGGCCTTGAACTCATAGAGATTCACCTGCCTCTGCCTCCCAAATGCTGGGATTAAAGACATGCGCCACCATGCCCGACCATGAACGTTTATTTCAATCATTTAAAATTTCATAATGTGAGTTATTTAACAATGAAAAGGTAGGTATTTATATCTCAACATTAGAGAGAAGAAAGAGACTTAAGAAACTTAGTCAAGTTTATAAAATTCATTAATATCAGAAAAAATATATAACATGAACCATAAGGACCCTAAACAATTTTAACCTCTGATGGTAAAAAGATAATTTGATATAGAAAGCCTTCCTCACCCAATCAAAAATATTACCCATGAATGTTAGTGCACTAAGGTGGTGATATAAGTATAATCAATCAGCAGGGAAACAAGAAATGACACAACTTCAAAGTGTGATTTTATAAGTGTTATTCATGCCCTTAATTACCAAAGGGCATTTTAGGTTAAAGATATATGCATAGCTGCAAAGTACTTAACTTAGTGACCATCTGGCCATTTTTATTGCTGTCTTGTAACCATACAACATATCAATCCATATGGTGCTTGGAAAAGTCACAAAGCACTCTTTGGATTTAAGGTTGTGTGATTATTTTAAAATTTATGTGCATGGGTTAATATTCCCAACATCTGGTACCTTCTTATGTTTAAAACAGAATAGCAATTCTGGATACCTTTGCACCTGTGAATGGATGAGTCATATATTTCTGTGCTTGGTATTCCTGAAGTTAACATATTGCTTGCCCTCACCCCAGTGCTGGACCAGTGTGTGCATTCTTTTCTTCTGCTGCCTTCTGACACCTTCTTGTCTGATATATAAAGCATGTGTTAGAAAGAACATCCACACATATGGTTCTTTCTTTGGTATTTTCATTATAGATTTTGATCATCATACAATTTATCAGAAAAACTTGTCATTATCCAGATATTTTTTTAATGGTTACAAGTTCAAGTTTAATTTTCTTTATCTGTACCTTTTAAATGAAAATAAATTAATACTGGAATCATGAAACAGAGGAAGAAGTCTTGGGATCTGATAGAGAAAATCCCACATTATGATTTTTTCCTCCAGAGTTTAATTCTTCTTTTTTTTTCTTTATTTTTTATTTCTTCAAGTTACATCTCAATCGAAGTCCCCTCCCCATTCCCCCCCTCCAGTCCCACCCTCTTACCCTCAACCCCCCAACCTCTTCCCCCTTTTTTTTAAGTTTAAGGTATATCTTAATTCCCCCTACAGTTTCCCCTTTCAGTCCAACAAATGGCTCTTTCTCTTATAATAATAAATACAATACAAAACAACAGAGGTAATTAAGCCACAGTTATGAGGGTTATATGGCTTAGCGTACATTCCCAATGTCCAGTCCATATGTATTTGGCACCTGACTTTAACATTCTACTATCTAACCATCTCCATGAGTTTAAAGTTCTATATCTGACTCAACATTCATACTAACTTGCAACACAATTTAAAAAGCATCTTCCTAGGTCTATAACACTCTCTTGACTCCTAAACAACTCAAAATTTAATTATGAGACTCTAGCTATCTGTTCTTCAACCACATCAGAGACCTGAGAGGGATAAATATATCTGATTTTATAGGAAGTACAGGGCCTGCAGCTTCCAAAACTAAGAAATGACATACCACTGGTTGCCTGGACAATATTTTAAGAGTGATAAAAGCAAAATACCTCAATGGTACCTTCCATAATTCAAGTTTTGTTTGATTACCTGTTATAACAGAATAGAGGCTCACAAGTGGAAGAGAAACTGTCACCATTCACTTAAGAATATTCACTGCACTTGCCTTCATCAAATTTGAGATCTTTCTATAAAACTGGTTACTCAGGTTTGTTTGTTTGTTTGTTTTTATTGAAAATAGATTCTTGTCTCAGACAATATATCTTGACCACAGTTTCCCCTGCCTCTGCTCCTCCAAGTTCCCCCTAACCTCCCCTCTTCCCAGGAGTACTAACTAATTTATCTCCTCCTGCCAGGTGCCTTTTTTTTTATAGAAACATATTTGTAATTATGAACATCTTTAAATTCTCAAATGGTCTTCAGTTTTTAGCTAAAACATCCACATGGTATTCTGAATTTTTCACGTAATTGACTACAAAGTGATGAAATCCAAGAACAATGGTGTATTTAAGTAACTAATCAGGTAGTTTATTCATGTGACGACAATATTAGCTGTCCACCAGAAAATATGCTCATTGTCTAGCTTATGGTCGTTCTTGCCAAGAACCATTTTTTTTATCAACACTTTTATTTTAATAATACCTTCCCTTTGAAGACATAAACAATACTTCTACCTTCCTTCTACAGTTCCAACCACAAACTGTGGTACCATTCCACCTTCGCTGTGTGGTGAAAATGAGTTTATGAGACTCATTTTTTTTTACAGAGCAAAGTATGAGGGGTTGCAGACAGGAGAGTAAATAACCTTAAGGCAGTCACACTGAACAGTAAGAACTGCACTCACCAAGGAAGATGACGTTCCAGGACTGTTGATACGGAGTGCCCTCCCCTGCACTTTTCCTACCTGTTTACTCTAGCCCATTCTGAAACTCCAAAACTTCATTCAGTTAAGGAACAAATTCTTGAGAAAGGCAGCTGGATTCTCAGGTTAAGGTTCTATGAACTTCTTGAACCCCTTTTCCTATGAGGAAATGTCAATAGTCAAGCACAGCTGTGATCTTCGGTGAACAGGCCCAGATGAATACCTGAAGATGTTGGCCATGTGTCTTAGATAGTCCTGTATACCTTGCATGGAGGTATGATCACATGATTAAACCACACCAAAAAACTCTGACTAGAATATGTGTGTCACCTCTGGGCTTGAATTTTTTAATTAGGTAATCCTTTTGTTGTTGTTTTTGTTGTTATTGTGACTGAATTCTATCTGCTGTTGTTGCTGATGTGGATGATGTCTGTCTCCATCTATCTCTTAGGCCTTCACAGATGTAGATGCTACAAGAGAGAAAGATTAAAGTCCTGAAACACTGTGGAAGGTTACATTATCACAGTGACACCCTTAGTCAGCTGACCAAATGCTATGTCAGAGAGATAAATTCAATTATGTTAAATCACTGACACTTTTGCTGTTCTCTAAAGCCAGCATTAGTCTTAAACACTTGAGGAAAACTCGTTCACAACATTAGAGTCCGTGTTTTCTTCCATCTACAGAACTATCACATTTGAAAAGTTAACCTCTGGCTTCAACATGGCCTGGGACAGTGGACCACAAATACCAAAGGGTTCTCCAAGAGCAGCATGAGCCAAAGAGGTCTTTCTAGGAGGTCCAAAAAATTGAACTGTTCTTCACCATGGGTATCCTGTTGTTGTTCAGAGCCAGGGCAATTGTGCAGCTGGGCAGTGTGTTTGGGGTTGAGTTGGAGTGTAAGCTCCAGGTTGCTGCATACCACTCTGTAGGTCCTACTCAGCAAGGACATTTTCCTTCCTGTGTCCCCTGTCCCTGTCCCCAGACTCCCATCCACTTCAGCTTTCTCTCACACCTATCATCATCGTCTAGTCTCCAGTTCTCCCTCCCTCCATCGCTCACTTACCACACAGTTGCCATCTTTGCCACCTCCCCATCAAATATTCATTTGTCTTAGTAGCATTAGAAGCTGCACTGTATCACATAATATATATTTATATTCCCCCAGACAGTTTTGCAAGCAAATATTCATTGTGATGAGTCATTGGTCTGCTTCAAGATTTCTGGTTTCTGAAGCACCATAAATACTGGGCTGTTGCCAAGGCTCTCCTTGGATACCCTGATATTGCCCAGAGTCAAGGGGATGTTACAGCTAGGGAGGGCTTCGGGGCAGCTTCTGTGTGAGAACTGGTGTTCACACACCTCTCTCCCCCCACTGTCTGCCACCCTTAGGCTTGCCAAGCTCCATATTTGTGCTTGTAGCAGCTCCATGCAGGGAGCCAGGCTGTGGGCCTAAGGCTGGCCCTATTCCATTATAACATGTTTCCAAGGGAGCTCCAGGCTACTGCACACTGCCATATTCTCAGTGCCAACCATCCTGAAGCTCGGCTCACCAGGCATAACTGGGCCAAATAGATGCCACGTGCTCTCCACCCTTCTAGCCAGGCAAGCAGTGCAGGCTGCCGCAATGGTGGCTCCATCAAGGTGGCTGGCCAGCCAGCGAGCCTTGGGGTGGCAATACTAAACAATGACCTGTGTAGAAACAAATTAATAAAGTTATTGACCAGTATTTAAATTACATTTAATTGGTTGGCAGTATTAATCCTTAACCCGTTATTATAAGTGGTCACACAGACATGTGATGGATTTTAACAAGCATTAGCCTGGATTGTGCAACCTTAGCCCCTCTAAGCTAACTCTTAATTCTGTTCCTTAAATATGACCCCATATATGCATACGTCCCCTTGAACTGTTATTCTCCACGCTATGGTGATATTCCAGGGCACATGGAATGAGGTTCTTTTCTCTAACCCATGGCATGTGTCCTCCTTCCTGCTTTTGGCTTTTTCTCCTTCTTCTTGCAGCTTCCTCTTCTACCACTGGAGGCCTCTTCTACCTATCAACCTCTCTGCTTCAGAAGTCTAAGCACCTTCCTGCCTACCTCTGTCTTTGCCCAATCTCAGGCCTCAGCATTTTTTTAACCAACCAGAAACAATCAAGGTAATGTAGCATTGTTTGGTGTACAACAAGCAAGCTTCTGGGAGCAGGTTAACATTTAGAATGTGTAACATCACCCCATCATATCTGTTTTTCTAGGAGCTCCAGGGGGCTGCACATCTCCCTGTCATTGGTGCTTTCTGTCCCATGGCTCATCAGGAAAGACTTTTATGCTTGAAGCCTGCTGGCTGAGATGGGGCAGCTGAGGATAGAGATTCATCGTTCTCCAAGCTTGGCTCTGTTCTGCCATCTTTCTTTCCTATTTTGTGAATCCACATTTTAGAAGCATCTTCCCATAAAACTTGCATTTTTTTTCAGTTCCTCAAGAGCTATTGCAGGCCCTGCAGATCCTTTTGCACTGCTGTGTTGCCCTTTGGAGCCACCATGGGTCCCTCAGACCCCTTGTAGCTCCACTGGCCACCACTATCTTTGCTTTTCTAAGACTGGTTTTGATTTCTCTATTTTTATTTATTTTTTAAAATGCTTTAATAAAGATTGTTTCTATTGTTTTTTGAGATCATAAAAAGTTTTAGTTGTGGAAACAATGTCTCTCACATATATTAATACCTAGTTACCTCCAAATAAACATTTGCTAAGTGAGTGTAATAAATTAATATCTCACTGTGGCATTCTGACGTGTGAAATTTTAACAATGTAAAGAATATGATGAATATTCTTTTGTGGAATGTATATTCATTTTGTCTTGACATTCATTACTAACATAAGAATGTCTTTTTTTTTTCCTTTAAGTGGCTAAAGCAGACTCATTTATCCCAGGAAGGGGATGCCCCCTTTATACCGTTCACCCAGCATCCCATTGGCTCCTGAACTTCAGTCTGTTGCTGTGGCTCTTCCTCGTTGGTTCATGTCTCATTACCCATTGTTGTATCATCAGTCTCTGGTAAGCATGGGCAGGTCTCAGGCCAGCTCCATGAGGAAGCCCAGCCATGAATGTGCACTGTTTAGCAGCAGGCCTCATTCCTGCTCAATGGCAGGCCTTGTTCTTCCTACAACTATAGAAGACTTTAGCAATGCATTGACATTTGAAAGGAACTTCATGAAGGCTCACATGATAGTACCACCAGAACTGCTTCAGTGTTTGACAATTAAACTCAAGTTGACTGATGTGCAGCTTTAATATGCATTCTGTGCTTCCAAATGTACCTGATAAAGAACTTTATGAGCATTAAGGTATTTTGAAAATCATTGTTAAAACTAAGGCAGGTACATGATGATGATGGGAAACATCATAGTACCAGCACTTAGGAGATGGAAGAAGGCGGACCCAGAGTCATCCTGATCCTCATGGGGATTTTGAATCTGGTCTGTCTTAATAATAGCAACAGAACTTTAGAAAAGTTAAAACATCCACCAAAATCTGACATAAACACCATGCTAAATGAAATAACTCAAAATACAAAAGCTAAATCTTTAATTTTTCATATTCTTTTTTTAACATTTATTTATTTCTCCAAGTTACGTCTTAGTTACAGTCCCCTCTCTCCTCCTCCTCCTGGTTCCACCCTTCTACCCATTTCCCCCTCACCCTCCTATCTGCTTCGTTTTTTTTCTTTTAGTTTAAGGTACTATCTTCTCCCCCCCCCCAACTCCCCCTTTTAGTCCAATAAGAGACTCTTTTTCTTATAACAATAAATACAATACAAAGCAATAAGAATAATTATGTCATGATTATGAAAATTATAAGGTATAACATACATAAGAGTGTCTTAATGAAAGAAAGTGTAAGAACCACAGAGGAAATGATATTAAATAGAAGGAACATCATTCACATTCACAAGAATGTGTCTAGCACTTTGCTCCTAGTGTGCCCATTATCTGTCTCAGTAGCAATTCCATTATTTTTTCTCTGATAAGAATAAAACTTACTGGTGCTCAAAATACCCTAGTGCAGCAGTCTATATGTTTATGCCCTTCCAACACTCATATGTTGAAATTTAATCCCTTGTAGGATGGTAGAAGTGAATGAAGCCTTAGATTAGGCCATGAGATAGATTGTGCCCTAAAGGAATTACTTCCTTATAAAAGAACTATCCCACAACCAACACACCAAAAAGATCAGGAACATGACTTTGTTAACTATCAAGGGGACGATTTGCCCTAGGGGTGCTACCATGTAGGGCCCCAGTGCAAGAGGAAGCTCTTAGCCCTCATATGACTGTTGATCTGAGAGGGGCTGATTTTTAGGGACACTCCACATCAGAGGACTGGAATGGATGGGAAAGGGAGGAAAGGGTGGCAAAGTGCAACTAGGAGGGGTGGAAAAAAGGGCACTATAATGGAGATGTAACTTGATGTAATAAATAAACATTGTAGTAATTTTTTAAAAAGAAGCAGGATGCTTCCTTGCCCAATGTACCATATGAGGACATAGTGAAAAGAGGCCCTCTGTAAGGGAGATATCCTCAATACACCCAATCTTGAATGGATAAAGAAATTGTGTACATTTGCATAATGGGTTACTACTCAGCTATCAAAAACCAGGACATCATGAAATTTGTGGGCAAAGGATGGAACTATCATCCTGAGTGAGGTAATCCAGACCCAGAAAGACACAGATGGTATATACTCACTTATAAGTGGATATTAGCCACATAGCACAGGACAACCATACAACTCACAGACCCAAAAAAGCTAAATAACAAGGAAGGCCCAACGGAGCATAATTGAATCTCACCCAGAGATGGAAATAGAATAGACATAGGAAGTGGATGAATAGAGGGACCAGGGTGAGAGATGGGCTTGAAGAGGAATGAGAGTGGGGATCAGGTATAAGGAGATGTGGTTGGAGGCAAGAGTGTTGGGAAAGAGAAGGGAAACCAATGTCGGGGGCAAACCTGGGACAAACTGGAGACCTGGGATTGGGTAGGGTCCTATGAGGATATGGGATTTACTCTAGCTAAGACTCCTAGCAGAGGGAGATATGCAGACAGAAGTGCCCACCTCCTATAGCCAGGCAGGAATTCCAGTGGAGGCAGGGGGACACCAGCATACCTACTAAACCTTTGACACAAAATGTACCCTAACTCTAAGATGTGCAGGGATTAATATGGAGCAGAGATTGGGGGAATGGCCAATGAATGACTGTTCCAACTCAAGACCAAGCTCATGGAAGAGAACCAAAACCTGACACTATTAATGATACTCTGCTATACGCTTGTAGACAGGAGTCTACCAAAACTGTTTTCTGAGAGTTTCCACCCAGCAGCAGATCAAAATGGATACTGAGACACACAGCTAAACATTAGATGAAGATCTGGGAGTCGTGTAGAAGAGTTGGGGGAAGAATAAAGGGATCTAGAGGGGACAAGAACGTCACAAAAAGACAAACAGAGTCAACTAACCTAGGCCCATGGGGCCTCACAGACACTGAAACACCAATCAAAGAGCATGCATGGATTGGACCTAGGTCCACCAAACATATGTAGCAAATATGATGGACAGCATGGTCTACATGGGAGTCCCATAGCAATTGGAGTAGAGGTTGTATCTGATAGGAACTCTGTTGCCTGCTTTTGGATCACTTTTCCCTAGCTGGGTTGTCTTGTCTAGCCTCAGTGGTAGAGGATATGGTTAGTCCTGATGTAACTTGATGTGCTGGGGTGGGTTGGTACAGGGGGAGGGGGCTCCCCCTCTTCTTAGAGAAGGGGAGGGAAGAATGGGGAAAGAGGGTGGGAGTGTGTGGGTAGGACTCAGAGGAAAGGAGGGAAGGGGCTGTGATTGGAATGTCAAGTGAATGAATGAATGAATGAATAAGAAAAAAGATACCCAATCTGCTAGCACCTTGTGCACCTAGAGTTGAGGTTCCTTTCTTCCAGGCCCTCATCCCATTTATTTGGATGTTGCCTGCCAAAAAACAAGAAGCACTACATACTACTTGCTTCCAAAAATTGAGCAGTAAGATGAAATCACAATAGGATTGTTAATCTAGATATGTATTCCCTTTCTCCTCTTTTTACTGAGACTATGGAAGCTTCAAAGATGCATAACTGAAAATCTGAGCAAGTGTGCTATTTACTTTGGTTGGGGAACCCTTAAGTGTTCCCCACTCATACTTTTTCCAGGGTTAGAGATGGGTCTGAGTTCAGGAAGGGAAATGGCTCAGTAGGCAAAGTGCTAACCTGGGAGGCCTGACAACCTGAGTTTGATCTCTCTCTTTTTTTTACTTTTAATTATATTTTATTAGATAAAAACAATTTTTAAATTTAAATATATTTTGTTCATATTCCCTTCTCCCTAGTCCTACCAGATCCTCTATCTCTCCCAACCCATCCAACCAACTATTTTCTTTCTCAAAACCAAACAAAAACCCAATACAACACCCCCCTAACCAAGAAAATAAAAATAAAACCACACCCAAAAACAAAAATAAAATCCAACAGCAAATAAACAAACAAAAACAAAAATGAAAAAAGGCCCACCAAACTGTATCCAAATAAAAGTGAAAAAACAAACAAAAACAAAAACTGTTGAGTCCATTATATATTGGTTAGCTACAGATGAATATGTGGCCTGCCCTAGAATGGTTGACATACTCACATACTCGATGTCACTGTATTGGAGAAAACTATTGGATGGAGGGAGAGAGTATGGGGAGAAACGACTGGAATTGGAAGGTATTGGAAGGGGGAGCATGTAGAAACCTAATGCTTTAGAAACTCCCAGGATTCTATGACGGTGACCCTTGCAAACATTTCTAATAATGGAGGATATGGGGTCTGAACCAGCTATCTTCTGAAACCAGACAAGACTGAGAAACTAACCCAGGCATAAAACCTTGAACCTACAATCTTCCTTCTTGCAAGATGTGCTGGGGTAATGGAAGCACAGAGTTTGTGGGAGTAGCCAACCAATAACTGGTCAAATATGAGACCCAGGGCATGAGAAGGAGCATGGGATTGATACTGCCTGGATAGACAGGAAATGGAGGCTGGATAGTTCAGAGACCTAGGATAGGAAAAACATCAATAAAATGATTCTTAGTGATATTTTGCTATACTCATAGATGGGTTCCTAGGCCAATCATCATCAGAAAATCTTCCTCCAGTAACTGATGGGAGCAGATGCAGAGACCCACAACCAGACATTAGATAGAGAGGGACCAAATTGGAGATATCCATCAGATCTTTCCCCTTGGAGCTCAGGGAACACCTCTAGAAGAGGGGAAGGAAAAATTGTAGGAGCCAGAGGGGTTGAGGATACTAGGAGAACATGGCCCACAGAGTCAACTAAGCAGGATGCATAGGGGCTCACAGAGGCTGAAGGAACAATCACAGAGCCTGCATGGGTCTGAGCAAGGTCCTCTACATTTATGTTATGTTTCTTAGCTTGGTGTTTTTGTGGGACTCCAAAAATGCAAGTGAGGGTGTCTCTTGACTCTTTCACCTGTTCTTAGGACCCCTTTCTCCTTACTGGGTTGTCTCATCCAGCTTTGATATGAGGGTTTGTGCCTACTCTCATTGTATCTTGATATTCCACGTTCTGTTGATATCCCTGGGAGACCTGCTCTTTTCTGAAAGGAAATGCAAGAGGAATGGATGTGGAGAAGAGATGAAGGGTGGGTGGGACTGTCAGGAGTGGAAGAAGGGGAAACTGTAGTTGGGATGTATTGTATAAGAGAATGAATTAAAAAATTAAAAGAGGAAGAAAACTTCAGCATATCAGAAAAGAAAATTTCATTCCAGCCCTATTTTGGCCCATTTTGTGTTGATTTTTCTTTATCTACTCTGGAAAAGATATAGCTCAAAACAAAATTAACAAGGTCATATATAAATATTTAAGGCCCAGAATCTGAACATGGTCTAATAGGTGGTTCTAACTTGGGTTTTCTCTTGAGTTTCTGGCCTAAATGTTGCCTCCTTGATTTGGCTTGGGCAAGAACATGTTGCAGCTGAGTGGGAGAGAACTGTGACTGAGGAAATTAATATAAAACATCAACATGAAAGAATTAAGTCTTTGCATGCCATAGATGTTTTCTTAACTTTAGATTTTTTTTTTGATAATGAGACATGTCAGATCCTGACAGCACCCCCTATTCTACTCCAAGTAGAAGATGAGCATCGAAAAATCTCCAGTGAGAGATGGTGGAATTAGTGGCAAGCCTATCTCTTGGCAAGAAAAATCCCTTGCTTCAACTGTAGGCAGAATGCTGTCCAAACAGGACAAAACTTGGAAACAGGTAAGTCGACAGCCTAGCTCTGCCAAGACAGGGTAGGCAAGTCCTTCATAATTCCTGCCTTACAATCTATGTCAGAGAAACAGGGCCAAAGGGCTGAAGATTGATGCTGTAATGTATGGAAAGTCAATAGGAACTGTCCAGGCAGCCACTGGTATGTCATTTCTTAGTTTTGGAAGCTGTGGGCCCTGCACTTCCTATATAATCAGATATATTTATCCCTCTCAGTCTCTGCAGTGGTGGAAGATTAGATAGCTAGAGTCTCATAGTTAAATTTGGAGTTGTTTAGGAATCAAGAGGGTATTCTGGATCTAAGAAGATGGTTTTAAAATTGTGATGCAAGTTAGAATGAAAGCTGAGTTGGATATAGAACTCATGCAGATGGTTAGATAGTAGAATGTTAAAGTCAGGTGTTAAATACATATGGACTGGACATTGGGAATGTATACTAAGCTATATAACTCTCATAATTGTGTCCTAATTATTTCTGTTGTTTTGTATTGTATTTATTGTTAAAAGAGAAAGAGCCATTTGTTGGACAGAAAGGGAGAGCTGTTGGGGGGGGAAGATATACCATAACTTAAAAAAAAGAGGAAAGGGATGGTTGGTTGAGGAGGAAGAGGGTGGGACTGGAGGGGGGAGTAGGGAGGGGATTGTGATTGAGATGTAACTTGAAGAAATAAATAAATTTTAAAAAGAACACAGAAAAAAAAGAACTAAGTCTTAATCACTATCATAGTAGGATATAAAAGAGGTTAAAACGAGAGACAGAATCAGTTCTACTGCATTTTCTTTCATGGAATGGGGTACACTGGTCAACTGTCAGAGCCTCATGGGCATGGGCTTTCTGATTGTTAAGAAATCACAAGGAGGAGAGCTAGGAGTGGAAAAATACTGAGTATTGAGAAAGAGTAGGAAAAGGATTTACTTCACCCTAATAAAGAGGTCTCATAAAAGGCTTCCAGCTTCCTAAGAGGACCTCAGATAAACAGTCCTACCCATGGACAGCAATGCAAATGTGCAGAAAACATGCCAACCACATGGCCCAGATCCCTCCTGCAATTTTCTCTAGAAGCTGTGGTGTACCAGCTGTGGTTCAGGCTTGCTGTGAGCAGGCAAACCCTGCATACTTGCTTATGGTCAGGCCTAATCATTCATCCAGCTTTTTGAAGGATTCAGACTCCTCAAACATCTGTTTCTCAGCTGGTTCCCTCACATAGCTACTGACAGGAAGCCAGCATGTCTCACTCCATGGTTCTCACCATGGATTGGTTCAGTTTCCTCAGTATGTCAGTCTTCCCCCTAAGACTGGTCAACCCCGACAAAGAATAAGGAAGAAGTACCAATGTCAAGTACAATTCAATGTCAAATTTGATACTTCACCTAAACCATATTTTCGTATTTTGAAGCAAATTATTTAATCTATCCCCACACAAGGGAAGGGAATTATCCAATGAAAGAGAAGTAGACTCTGCTTTTCTGAAGAAAAGACTGGAAAAAAATCTGTGCACCTATTTAAGCAGTAATGCTTAAATATTTCTTCCTAGATTGAGATTAAGAACAGGACAGAAAGGCTCCTCCTGGGACCATGCAGTTCACCTACAGAACCTAGTTTATACTTGAACAGAGTGTGTTTCACTCTGTTACCGAACTTAGAAAAGAGAAGAAGGTATGACAGAGCATCATTCTGAAATCCATAAATAAACCAGAAATTTCATACAATTAATCAGGTCACTCCATCTGTAAATTCATTCAACCGATCACCATAGAAGTAGAAAGCAAATCAAATTTTCAAATGTGATCACTTGCTTAACTGGTGGATTATGGTAGATTCTGAACTGTGTTAGTATGATACTGATGGGACTTTTTTCACTTAAAAAATATAAGATATGACAGTTAACATCCTGATGATTCTGGTCAAGATAAAAGTGCCATCATCTGAAAAACACAACCTAAGAAAATATACAAACATTGCATGTTTTATAACCATTGTTTTGTGTATCAGGACATAAAGTTGGAAATGACAGGGTGCTTCTTACAGGAAGGCTAGCAAATGAGTAAACTACAATTATCTTATTTATAACTGAAGGCAAGATGGCAACAATCTTTGAGGGTCTGAAGTTTTGTTTTATTTAACGTTAAGAAATATTGAGGAACTATCACTTCCTCTCAATTTACAACTCCTGATGCTGTGAATTTACTGGAATCGAAATGCAGTTTGTAAACCCTGCTTAGGAAAGAAACGCAACTTTAAATCGATGATGGCATTACTTTTTACATGGGACTTCCTGATTCGTGTTATGCAATGCATTTCCATTTGAGATCCCCCTCCCGGCATCAGGATAGCAGCTAATCCAAACAGAATGCATCAAATTCCTAGCAGAGGAGGGAAAATTACTGGCACGTGCAAATTAACTAAACATGAGGTTTCTGATGCGTGTTTCTTTTCTTTTAACACTGTTATTCACTGTCCATCAAATAGTGTCGCTGTCTGTTCCAGTTATATAAAGTGGGACATAGAAAAGGAAAATATCTAAGTAGAGCCCATGACTAACTGTCCTCATCATCTTCTTTTGCATACAGTCTGTGATTTCTGACTATGAGTTTGATCAACAAAGCAGGTCCAACTTTGTCTCTGGCACCTTGTTTGATAACTCACTAATTATAGCAAACAATTGTAGAATAAATTAGGAAGCTATCCCTTTCCTTCTCTTTTTCTTTCCTTGACAAAGGGCTTCACTCTGTAACCCTAGCAATTCTCTGGCCTTAGCCTCCAAGTGCTGGGACTACAGGAGAAGGCCACCACTCCTGGCTGGGAATGCTATTCTTTAGCATTAACTACTGATTGTCCACTTAAGGAGCAAGACACACATTTACTATGATCCCTCCCCCCTTCGAAGTGAGAGAATTTTCCACAGGCTGACTATCCTAAATGTATATAATTCTCAAACAAAGGTTTGAAAAGATGATATTTTTGTTACAACTACTGTGTAATCTATAATGTCTTCAATTTTCTGAACAGTTGTGATAATCATCTAATTATTGTCTGCACAGTTTTTTCCAAATGCAAAATCTGATAAATGTATTGGGTTTAAACATTTTGCTCACAAAACAGTTTATGTGTTCACATGCTGGGTGAGCATTAAGAAAACTGAGATGCTTGGTAGATCCAGATTCAGCCTTCTAAGAATGTATAGTCTACAAACAACTTTAGACTTAAACAGGCTATTATGCAATGCATTCATTTAGTAATGCTATGATGACTAATGACAAAGCAGAGCAGAATGGCTCTGAGAGTACACACCAGGAGAAGCTCATTGGTCTAAAGCACGAGGGATATGTTCCTGAAGGAAAAAATACATGAACTTAGCTCTAGAAGAGTTATTGAAATTCACCATTTGGCAAGGAAGTGGTCAGAACAGCCAGGAGACAGAAAATGGTCCAGAACAAAGGGAAGAGAAACAAAGTACATCTGTAGAAATGCATGCCTGCTTTCTTCTACATTACCAGAAGGCAGCTTAGAGAAGTGGCACTCATGTTCTGAAGGTGACTGTCCTGTATTGTGTTACATCCAGAAGAATTCTGCCAGTAGACAGGGGAATGTCTGTGCTCCGTCTTCAGATTAGGTCGGACATTTCAGTAGTACCACACTGGTTCTGTTATCGCTGCCCATATTCTTAAGTGGAGTCCAACCTTGGAAAAATAAATGAAAAAAGTACCTTATTTGTTACAAACTTCATTTTTTCCTGAATCAGGTTTACTTACTCTATAGACTTAGATGAACAAATAGAAACTCATATATAAAAACAAGTTTGTAAATACATTGCATGACTATAGAGATTTTAAAATATCCCCAGTCAGATATAGGTTTGTTTCTTGGTTATTTTTATTAGCATGTAGTACACGCAGTATCACCATGTGACCATCTCCTCAGTACCTTGCATATCTGAAGTGTTTCTTGTGCCCAATGTTCTAGGTCCCCTGCTGGATTCCTTATATAACATTTTGTATAATTCTCAAAATGACGTTAAGTATTGGGGAGTTTAAATATCTGTTTTATGGGTGATGTACTTAAGATTTAGTAACGTATTTAGATAAGCAAATGTTGCTTGTCTCTTAGCAACTTGATTACTGGGTAGTTTAGAGAATATCTGTGATAGACTGTCATAGTAGCTAACAAAGTGACATGTTTGCATGATTAGGAGTTTGCTTTACTTAACTATCCTAGACCGTTTTAGACGGTTGGTATCAAGAGGCCAGAGCTTCACATTTTATTTTTAAGTATCTCTAGGTATGATACCATTAGGAAGCGTTACCTTTAATTTTGTATCAATATACAAAGATCTATTCAATTGTGGTTAAATATACTCTTAATTATGTATCAATATACAAAGATCAATGCCTATGTAGCCCAATACAATCTTAATATTACGTCCATATACAAGGGTCAATACCATTGTGGCCAACTATAATCTTAATTTTGTATCAATATACAAAGATCAATACCGATGTAATCCAATACAATCTTATTTTTGCACAATAAACAATGGTCAATACCACTTTAGCCAAATAAACTACTAATTTTGTATCAATATACAAAGGTATAAGGGCATATTCAATAATCTGCCCCTTCTTCTTGGACCTTCCTGTGCTATGTCTATATCTCATTTTTCTCAAGCCTATGCAGTCCTACATAGGAGAGGAAGAAGGATACAGAAAAGGAAAAGTAGGAAGTCCCTGGGGCTAAACTCCAAAACCCATTAAACAGGACCATTTATCAGCTTGTAATCTCTTCCCCTAAATATCGGAGTTTTCAGTTATCCTTCAAATAACCAAAAAGAAGGGCGGAGAAACACCTTCCCCACCCTCTGGGCATGGGACGTCACTCTCTTAAAGTGGCTTCCTGCTGAAGAATAGACAGCTAGAGTCTCATAGTTAAATTTTGAGTTGTTAAGGAATCAAGAGGGTGTTATAGAACTAAGAAGATACTCATAAAAGTGTGTTGCAAGTTAGTATGAATGTTGAGTCAGATATAGACCTTTAAACTCATGGAGATGGTTAGATAGTAGAATGTTAAAGTCAGGGGCCAAATATGTATAAACTGGACATTGGGAAGGTATACTGGGCCATTTATCTCTCATAAATGTGGCATACTTATATCTGTTGTTTTGTATAATACTTACTGTTATAAGAGAAGGAACCATCTGTTGGACTGAAAGGGGAAACTTCTGGGGGGAAGAGGGTGGAAGGGCGGGATAGGAAGGGGGAATAGGGAGGGGTTTGTGACTGAGATGTAACTTGAAGAAAAAAAAATAAAGTATTAAAAAAAAAGATTTAGTAACGTATTCAATTCCAGAACTAGTTAAATTGCCAATAAGCATTCAAACCCACATGTCTGAGATCATAAATAGTATGATATCACTTTTACAGGTATAAGTAAAGAAAGCACATCCTTATCATTCTGACCTGTCATATTTCACCTCTATTTTGAGGGAAAAATAGTCCTACAAAGCACTTGTAAAATATGTGTAGCTATAGCACACTTATCAAACCTGCTGATGGTCCCTCTATTTAAGTAAATATTATTTGTAGCATGTGCAATGAGGCCTGACATAGCTGTAGCTAATTACAGTAATATGATCTGTGTTATATGTTCTGGGCCTGGGATTCTCAATGTTTCTATAGAAAAAGGCCAAGATTTATCAGCAGGCAAGGGCTTATCTCAGAACAGCATTTTCACAAGTTTACAAGGACCACAGACAAAGACTGATGGCCGGTGGTATGTCTTTTTGATCTGTGTGCCACTGGAAACAGGGCTGTCACCACCTTTATTACTAATGTTCTAAATGCAGCCACAGTAGCAATGCTATAGAGCATACACAGAAAAAAAATATTCTCATTTAAAAACTTCTGGTCTCTTCTCATCCTCACTGTGCCAGCAGAAGAAAATAAAAAGTTAACCCTTTAAGAAAGTTTTGCTTTAAGAAAAAAGACAAACATTATGAGATTTTCTCTTTAAAAAATTATTTGGGGCTTAAGAATATAACTGTTATATGGGCTCTGGGATTGATTCTAAGCATGCAATAAAAATGTAAAGAAAATATATTTAAATACCAAAAAATGAAATTTAAAAAAACATGTCATAAGTCAAATGACAGTTTCTTTCGCTATGCCAACAAATCATGTTTCAAGTTAAACAATCTATATATAACCCTAGTATTCATGTTTTATTGTCCCAGACCAAACAGGAAAACTAAGTCCTTATAGTGGAAGATACTAAAGTCATGGCTCTATTTACAACAGAAAAAGGAAGACTGAAGTCTTACAGACAGCTGTAACACAGGCAGTGGCCTATGCCTGTAGGCTGGAAGTTCAAAGAGAAAGAGGAAACTATTTTAATCCTCAAGACAAAGTTACAGTAATTAAATTATCACCAACATTTATATTATTGCTAATGGGTAATTCAATTAATTTTTTTCTACATATGGCACCCATATACAGTAATTAGAATCCATGCTTGCAGCATGAGAAGGCCCAGGTAAAAGCTGGTTTCCTAGCCAAAGAGGGGGAACTGAACCCAAATGCATTTCAAAGGTGCAGCTACCTTAACAAAAGCTGTTGCCTTGCAACAAAGGTGGAGAGCTAAGGCTTAGCTCTCCTTATGTACTAAAAAACTGGCAGCCTTCTAAACAGAATTTTAGAGTGGAATTAATAGCCTAGATTAAAAATGGATGTCTCAATACTTTTGGATTCCAATTGAGTTTGTTCCTCTTAGCCTGCAAATGATTTTTACCCTGCTGTGTATCTTTTTTGAGAAAGTTCAGACTAGGATAGTCTTAAAGGAAAGAATTTACAGATGGAATGCTAAATTGCCAACAATGATAATGGAGGAAAAAGGGAGGCCTTTCCTGATAAATAAGGCAAAGTTGATGGCAGCTGGAGCTAAGAGCTCCCTGGCTATGAGGTGCTTGTCAGGGCATTCTGGGAAGGGTCCACCAACGAAATACAGTCACAACTAGATTTCAAGGAATAATGGACAGAGCTTTAGTTGCAGCATGGATGTCATGGTGAGACATGCCAAGGCTTTTGGAATGTTATTTCTTTGCTTGAATTTTGTCTAGATGCCTTTGATTTCCCTATATCGGGAGGTAGAAAGGATATTTTTTCTGGTTTGGCATTGCTAGAACATAAGAGATTTTTGAAGGTTTTGGGAAGATTTCAAATTGTCACTACAGTTCAAAGTTGCTCTCTGGGTTACAGAGTTACTAATATCTCGGATTTAAGTGAAATATTTGACCAGGGTGGTACTGGCACACACCCTTAATCCCATCACACTAGAGGAAGAAACAGGCAGATCTCTGAATTCTAGACCAGCCTGGTTTAAACAATGAAGGCAGGGCAGGAGCCCTGCTGATAAGATAAGATTGCTTATTAAAGACAGTCTAGAATTAAAAAATGACACATTTTTCCCTTGATGTTAAGTTTAATAATGTCCTTACTGATCTAATGGATAAATACAGATAATCTCAAATTTATGTAAAGAGAAAAGGGTCACAAGCCAGTCTCCTTAGTTGTGGGGTTCCCACTGGAGAACTGGTTTCAAGAGGCATTTGCCCCTAAAAGTAATATTTTAATTGCTGGGTGTGGTGGTGCACACCTTTAATCCTAGCACACAGGAGGCAGAGACAGACTGATCTCTGTGAGTTTAAAGCTAGCCTGGGCTACAAAGTTAGTCCAGGACAAGGATACACAGAGAAATCATGTCTTGAAAACAAAACAAAAACAAAACAAAAAAAAAAAAAAACAAAACTGCATGCCTCCCATAGCCAACAGTTAAGAAAAGCTAACATAAAATAGCACATCATGCTATTCTACACCAATCTCCTTAATAATGGAGTTTCCATGGGAGAATTGGAACTCAAACTAATACAAAATGGTTTAAGTAATGCTATTGTTTAATAAGGGTAATTCAATTATTTAAATTAATACCTTAATCTCAAAACTTGGAAGACAAGGAAAAAACAGGTTCCTTGTTTGTTCAAGGCCAATCTAATTTACAGAGCTCTACAGAACAAATCAAGACAGCCTAAGCTACAAAGAGAAACCCTGTCTCAATAAGGATAGAGATATCTACATAGAAATTAAATCTCCAAAGAAAGGAGAAAAGGAAAGAAAAAATGTATATAAATGCATACCTTCGATCCCAAAACATGGGAGACAAAGACAGTGACAGATAGGATCCTTCTGAGTTTGGCCAACCTAATCTACAAAAAGCCAGAACAACCCAAAATAAACTTGTTTTAATTAATTAATAAATTTATGTCAACTGTAGAGGAGAATATTTAAACTCCATTCAGTCTTATGCTGTATTTTCAATTTAAAATAGATTTTATATATAGCATATATATAAAATACTATTACATGCCATGTTTTTATATGGCATGAAAGGAGACTTGCAAATGTCTTTCTTCTGTTCAAAGAACAGAAAATATTCTTTAATTGATTCGTACATTCTGTACATCCAAGGCATTTTGGTAATTGCAGAACTATATGTTACTTGGGAGAAATTATATATTTTCAGAACAACTGGACCAGAGTCCAAAGAAGATAAGAGAAGTAACCCAAAAGATCCAGCCTCATAGACTGCCTCAATTGCTGTTTCCTCAAAAATTTGCATCCAGAACAACTTCAAACAGCTTGCTGAGATGGTCCCACCTCACAGACTGTTCCAGCCATAACTTCAATAAAGCCCTGAACTTCCTACCCAAAGTCCACCTTCGAACTACAAACTGCTCAGGACATTCAAATTGTTGAGCACATAGAGACTGGACAACAAATGTTGCAATTAACTTGCTTAACCATTTTTCCATTTTTGGGACCCCTAAACAGGTTTTCTGTGTCCTAATTCAGCAGAAGTAGTTTTAAGAGAGCGACATCCCATTCCCAAAAAGTGGGGCAGGTGATTCTTTGGTTATTTGATGAGTTATAGATGTCATTTAGGGGGAATTGTTACAAATTGTTGTATGGTCTTGTTAAGCAAGGTGTAGGAGGTTAGGCTCAGGGATTTCTTTCTTTTCTCTACTCTTCTTTCTCTCTTATATAGGAGGAAAGAACTTGAAAAGAAAATGATGGGGGAATATATGTATATAATATAAAAATGATTAGATATAAGGATAGATATTGAATCTGCTCTGAAACTGAAAACTATTGTTATTCTCAAATAAGGTTATCTTTTGATACATTGTGTAGAATTTTGTATATTAATAAAAAAATAAGATAAATTTTTATTCATTGCTATACAATTTTATATTTTGACACATAATATGTATATTTCAACTCTTATATAAGGTATTGTACCTATACAATTCATTTAAAAGTACAGGTTTACTTCTGATCCTTTTATGGTTGCTATTGCAATCTGTTTAGAAGTCTGAATAATATAAGTTCACTGGCAAGTTGAGCTTCCGGTCATGTCAAGTACTAGTCTTAATTTATCACAAAATAGAGTGAATAGGTTAAACAGATAGTAAATGGTTAAAAATATACAGTTTGTTTGTTCATAGATAGATAGAAGATAGATGATAGATAGATTTATAAATACATCGATAGATATCTTCAAAACCCTCAGAGGCATACAGAAAGTGGTATTTAAAGATGTTTTTATTATTTTAAGAATTGTTGAACTTAAGACAGTCAGCTCCTGACATCTCCCATTTGACTTTGAAAAAGACAATGACCATCAAAAAGAAATCTCCCATCATGAGATAGTTCTATTGGGCAAAAATACCCCTGCTCTCTCAACAGACTATATCAGTCCAAAGATGGACCAGAGCTTAAATGCAGGTAAGTCGATGTCCTGATTCTGCAGAGACAGAATGGGAAAATCCTTCTTATTTCCTGCTGAACAATTTAGTCTGTGATAAATGCTTGGCCAGAAGGTTGAAGATGATGCTCCAACAATATCAAGAGATATTTGGGATTGTCTAGACAACAAACTGTCATATTTCAGAAGCTGCTCTCCTATGCTTCCTACTGACTCAAATAACAACTTTATCGCTTCTTATGTCTTTGATGGGGTTGAAGGCATAATAGTTATAAAATTTCAATTGAACTTGAGTTGTTTAGGATATAAAAGGATATTTTCAAGTCTAAATAAAATCTTTAGGTTTATAAATATAGGCTATGATAGAAATTATTAAGGTTCAGAACTTTAGACACACAAAGATATAGATTTTTTCCTTCTTCAAGATTCCCTGATACAAATAGGCCAAACGCTATGTGCATAACTTTTATATATGGTTTTCTTGATTGTTTCATATTTGTTCTTATTGTTTTTACTATATGAGTTACAAATTTAGTCTTTTTATTAGACCAAAGGAGGGAATTTATGGGGTAGTGTTAAGTACTCTAAATGTTAACTGGTCCTGTTTGCTGTCGGTTATATCATCTCTGATTGGTTAAATAAATGCAGAGGACTGAGGTTGGGCAAAGACAGAGAAAGATGGGACTTCCTGAGATTATAACAGTAAGCCTGTATTTTAGACAGAGGATTAATGAATGCATTCCACCAAGGAGCAGGAAGGAGGACACACACCATGGGTTAGAAAAAGAACCTCATTCCACATGGCCAGGAACATCATCATAGCGTGGAGAATAACAGTCCAAGGGGATGTATGTATATATGGGGTCATATTTGGGTAATAGAATTAAGAGCTAGTTTAGGTGGGCCAAGATTGCACAATTCAGGCTGAGGCTTGTTAAAATTCATCATGTCTCTGTGTGTTCATTTATAATGTCTGGTTAAGGATTAACGGCTGCTGAACCAGTTAAATATAACCTAAATTCTGGTTAAATAGTTTAATTAGCCATTTTTTTAACAAACCATTGTCCTATGATAGGAAATTAAGGCAGGTAATTCAGAAGCATGTGTTTTGGCAGAACACCTCTGGAAGGTGTGAATCAGGAGATGGGTTTAGAGAATGGATTCAGATCACTATATTATTCTGTAAATATTTTATTGGATAAATCTTCAAATTCTAATTTTAGAACCCAGCAAGATATAAAATATATAAAACATACACAGTAAAGAGTGAATAAGAAAGAGTACACAAGACATAATAATTTTTATGCACAATTGATACCAAAGCATTGTGGAGTATTGATGCTGCTATTATGTTTTAAATTATAAATCCCTCTCATGCTTACTTTAGTATAGTCATTTAGCTTACTGATCTTTAAGATCATGGTTGAAGACACATTATAGGCAAATGGCATCTTTCCATAACTTGAATTCATAAAGTAGTGAGCAGAGGAGTAGGAAGCAACACTGAAACTAATGCTTTTGCAGGTCTTCACCACTGTATTCAAAAACAGAATACTACACAGCATCTTTTACTGTGCAACATCTCCACACAGGTCAATGGCATTCCACCTTTTTGTATGTCTTTTCTATTTCTTATGTCTTGATTCTACTTCTATACAAATGATTTGAGAACTTGATATATATGTGTGTGTGTGTGTGTGTGTGTGTGTGTGTGTGTGTGTGTGTGTGT
>CAJQZJ010011242.1:3055110-3086115 GCA_907164525.1 Lophiomys imhausi
AAGATCAATGCCTATGTAGCCCAATATAATCTTAATATTACGTCCATATGCAAGGGTCAATACCATTGTGGCCAACTATAATCTTAATTTTGTATCAATATACAAAGATCAATACCGATGTAATCCAATACAATCTTATTTTTGCACAATAAACAATGGTCAATATACTTTAGCCAAATAAACTACTAAATTTGTATCAATACACAAAGGTATAAGGGCATATTCAATAATCTGCCCCTTCTTCTTGGACCTTCCTGTACTATGTCTATATCTCATTTTTCTCAAGCCCATGCACTCCTACATAGGAGAGGAAGAAGGATACAGAAAAGGAAAAGTAGGAAGTCCCTGGGGCTAACCTCCAAAACCCATTAAGACAGGACCATTTATCAGCTTGTAATCTCTTCCCCTACATATCAGAGTTTTCAGTTATCCTTCAAATAACCTAAAAGAAGGGCAGAGAAACACCTTCCCCATCCACTGGGCATGGGACGTCGCTCTCTTAAAGTGACTTCCTGCTGATTTGGGTCGTAGTAGACCTGTTTGGGGCCCAAACCCAAATGGGAAAAATGATTAAAAATGTTAGTACACTCCTTTTATGTTCAGTCCTTCTGTTCTCAGCTGTTTAGATGACCTAAGTTGTTTGTAGGCAGAAGCTGATCTTGCAGGCTTCACTGATGTTCCTGCTGGGGCATTGTGTAGAGCTGAGTGGTCCCAGTGACACTGGATTGCTGTGGTGGTTTCAGGCCCCCGATGGAGACAGCTATTGAGGAAGTCTGCCAGGCAGAATCAACTGGGTCACTCATCCTCCTTGGTGCCTGATTCTGCTCTCTGCTGAGGATTCCGCTGTCCAGCCGTCCCCGGGCTCCCCTAATGGACGCTTCGATTCTCCTGGAACGATAAGAACAGAGCCCTGCCCAAATCCCAACACTAGGACAATTGCCCTCTTTTTTTGGGGGGTGGGGTGGGGGGGGCTAGGTAGTACTTCTCCTGAAGCAAATTTGGCCTTCTGACAACATACAAAGCATTATCTTTCAATCCGGGTTAAAGAAGAAATCATTCTGTCACCTTGGAGCTAAACCAGCTCTAGTGTATATATTTTGAGATCACAAAGGACAATCTGCCAGCATCGAGAAGGCCTTTTGTAAGAAGCCTCCAAACCTAGGTCCCTCCAAATCCCATGTGTGTGTCTCTGAACTCTAATTATTGTGATCAGGGACCTGTGTTTCCCATCTGAAGGGATCAAAGATGTGTTCCACCACTCCTGGATCGAAGTCTTTCTCTATTTAGAGTTTGCCCTGCATCAGGCTGACCCTGAGCTCCGGGACCTGCCTGTTTCTGTCTCCAGTGTGCTGGGAGCTGGGGCCAAGGGTGTACTCTTCTTGAATGGTGGGACCAAGAGTATGCACCCTCACCACCCCGCTCCATATGACTCCAGAATACATAAGACCACCAACTCTACGGTGCTCCCCCCCCCCGTCTCCGCTGAAGTCAAAGGCATGGGCCAATACCACAATTCTCTTGTATTTTAACTTAGCTCCACGTCTTCTCTACACCTGGAGGTCTGCAAAACCAGGCCGAATGGCTGTATCCTCTATTCCATTCACAGAGTTTCAGCCCTGGCCCCTGCCTTTTTTTTTTGCGGAGACGTGGGGGGAGTTAATAAATTTATTTGTTTGTTGCTTCAGGTTACATCCTTATCATATTGTCCTCTTTTCCCTCTTCCCAGCCCCACCCTCCCATGCTCTACCCCCTGACCCTTCCGTCTTGTTCCTCTGGGGTGGAGTGTCCCTGCCTAACAGTCTCTCACCACAGATCAGGAGTCATATGAGGGCCAAGAGCCTCTTCATTCACCGGGGGCCTACGAGGCAGTACTGCCAGTGAAAGGTGTCTCCTTGCTACTGGGGGAATACTAAAAAAAAAAGACCAACAAACACACAAACCCACAAAAACAAAGAATATCAACAAAAAAAGAGAGGAAAAAGAGAAGGGAAAAGGAAAAAGAAAAAAGAAAAAAAGAAGGAAAAAGAAAAAGATAATAATAAAAAAAATTATGTCCATGTTCCTTTTGGTGTGTTGGTTGTAGTACAGATATCCTGTACGATATAGTTAAAATCCTACTATAAGTGAATAGATGCCATGTGCATCCTTCTGAGACTGGGTTAGCTCACTCAGGATGAGCTCCTCTAGATCCATCCATTTGGTTGCAAATTGCATGATTTCATTGTTTCTGATAGCTGAGTAATATTCCATTGTATAGATGTACCACAGTTTTTTAATCCATTCTTCAGTTGAGGGACATCTGGGTTGTTTCCAATTTCTAGCTATTACAAATAAGGCTGCTATGAACATAGATGAGGAAACTTCCCTATGTCTCCGTGAGAGGTCCTTTGGGTGTATATGCAGAAGTGGTATGGCTGGGTCCTGAGGCAAGGTTATTCCTAGATTTCTAAGATATCGCCAGACAGACCTCCATAGTGGTTGCACAAGTCTGCACTCCCACCAGCAATGGAGTAGGGTTCCCCTTTCTCCACACCCTCGCCAGCATGCGCTATCATTTGAGCTCTTTCTCTTAGCCATTCTAACAGGTGTTAGGTGGAAACTCAGGGTCGTCTTGAGTTGCATTTCTCTGATGATTAAGGATGTTGAACATTTCTTCAGGTGTCTATCAGCCCTTAGGGATTCCTCCTTTGTGAATTCTCTATTTAGCTCCATCTCCCATTTTTTGATTGGATTATTTGGTTTCTTGGCATTTAGTTTCTTGAGTTCTTTGTAGATTTTAGATAATAGCCCTCTATCAGATATGGGGTTGGTGAAGATTTTCTCCCAGTCTGTTGGTTGCCGTTTTGTTCGAATGATAGTGTCCTTTGCCTTACAGAAGCTTTTCAGTTTCATGAGGTCCCATTTATTGATTGTTGATCTCAGGTCCTGAGCTGTTGGTGTTCTGTTCAGGAAGTTGTCACCTGTGCCAATGAGTTCGAGGGTTTCTCCTACTTTTTCTTCTAGTATCTTTAGTGTGGCTGGCCTTACGTTAAGGTCTTTGATCCACTTGGAATTAAGTTTGGTACAAGGTGATAGCTATGGGTCTAATTTCATTCTTTTGCAAGTGGACATCCAGTTGGACCAGCACCATTTGTTGAAGATGCTGTCCTTCTTCTATTGTGCATTTTTGGCTTCTTTGTCAAAGATTAGTTGGCCATAGGTGTGTGGATCCATGTTTGGGTCTTCAATTCGATTCCATTGATCCACTGGTCTGTTTCTATACCAGTACCATGCTGTTTTTATTACTGTTGCTCTGTAGTACAGCTTGAAATCTGGGATGGTGATACCTCCAGAAGTTTTTTCATTGTACAGGATTGATTTAGCTATTCTGGGTTTTTTGTTGTTCCATATGAAGTTGAGAATAGCTTTTTACAGGTCTATAAAGAATTGTGTTGGTATTTTGATAGGAATTGCATTAAATCTATATATTGCTTTTGGTAGGATAGCCATTTTTATTATGTTGATCTTACCTATCCATGAGCATGGGAGATCTTTCCATCTTCTAAAGGCCTCTTCCATTTCTTTCTTCAGGGGCTTGAAGTTCTTGTTATATAGGTCCTTTACATGCTTGGTTAGAGTTACCCCCAGGTATTTTATGTTGTTTGTGACTATTGTGAAGGGGGTTGTGTGCCTCTTTTGGTTTAGTTGCTGAGGGGTTTTCTATTCCCTTTGTTTTCTTGGGTGGAGTTTTCTTATCTGGGTTGGGATTTTCCTTCTAGGATTTTCTGTAGGGCTGGGTTTGTGGGTAGATATTGTTTAAATTTGATTTTGTCATGGAATATCTTGTTTTCTCCATCTATGTTGATAGAGAGTTTGGCTGGGTAAAGTAGTCTGGCTGTTCACCTATGATCTCTCAGGACTTGTAGTATATCTGACCAGGCCCTTCTAGCTTTTAACGTTTCTGGGGAGAAGTCAGGTGTAATTCTGATGGGTCTGCCATTGTATGTGACTTGACCTTTTTCTCTTACAGCTTTTAATATTCTTTCTTTGTTCTGTACATTTGGAGTTTCAATTATTATGTGGCGAGAGGAGTTTCTTTTCTGGTCTAATCTGTTTGGTGTTCTGTAAGCCTCTTGGATTTTTATTGGCATCTCTTTTTTTAGGTTTAGGAAGTTTTCCTCTATGATTTTGTTGAAGATATTTCCTGGACCTTGGAGTCGGGAGTCCTCTCTTTCCTCTGTACCTATAATTCATAGGTTCCATCTTTTCATTGAATCCTTGATTTCTTGGATGTTGTGGGTGAGAGATTTTTTAGCCTTCTCATTTTCTTTGGATGTTGTACTGATTTCTTCCACTGAATCTTCCATGCCTGATATCCTGTCTTCCATCTCTTGCATCCTATTGTTGATACTCACATCCGTAGTTCCTGTTCTCTTCCCTTGGTTCTCCACTTCCTCTTTTAACTCTGACTGTGTTTTCTTTATTGTTTCTATTTCTATTTTCATATCTTGTATGGTTTTGTTCATTTTGTACATTTCCTTCTCCAGCTTGCTTGTTTTTGTATGAAAATCTTTCATTGCTTTTTCCTTTTCCTCTTCAAGCTCTGTCACCTTGGCTTGGAGCTCTTTAATGGTGTTGTTCCTTGTTTTGATTTGTAGAATTGTGGCTTCTTTGAATTCCTTCATAGATTTAAGTTCTTCTTGCAGGGACTCTATCACTTTTCATAATGCAGAATTGTCAATGTTTTCATGTGTTTCTGTTGGTGTGTGGTCATCCGAATTGGATGAGCTAGGATGATTCTGCTTTGTTGGAGTCATAATTCCTTGATTTCTATTTTTTTTTTTTGACCTTTCACCATTGGATGCGTTTAGCTGTCTGTTTTCTGTGCTTGGAACCACAGTGGATGATTTGGTGCAGGAGACGAGTTACTTGGCTATCTGTCGTTGCTTACAGGGGGATTTCAAGGTCACTGTGGTTTTAATCACCTGAGGCACTGTGAGCTGGTGCAGCCTATTCCCAGGTTGTGAGTAATGGACCAGGATTGTTTCACTGCTCCCAATTCAGACTTCCCTATGTTGCACTCTGAGTTATCAGCTTGTAATGGTTCTGATGGTATGGGCCTGTTTGCCCAGTCACAGATTCTGTGGGCTTTGTTTGTCGTCACGGAGGCTGACAGGGTCTGGCTCCACACCTAATATGTCTGGATTTTCCAGGATACAGCTATGGTCCCGATTTCTGGTTTCTCTCTAGGCTTCTCGCCACAGGGCTGGGCTCTGTGCCTGATTCCCTTCCTGTCTGCGCCGCCACGGGTCCCGTGGGTACCCCAAGCCCCGGATCCTCTGGCTGCCTGAGTGGACCTCTCGTCCCAGCAGCTCAGCCGTGGGTGCACGGATCCCTGGCCCCGCCCACGCCTGTCTCTCTCCCCAGATGACCTGCCGTGGGTTCGCGGGGATTTGGCCCTGCCAGCCGTGCTCCCTCCCCAGCTGCGCTACCTTGAATGTGCGGCATTCGGCCCCTCCCACCCGCCTTTGTGTTCCCAGCTTCCCGCGCTCTCTCGGAACCTCCCGCCCTCCGCTTCACGAGCGGCTGCGGACCACCTGCTGAGCCCCCTGCTTGTTCCTTGCTAAGCCTTCCACTATCTCGCAAAGTTTTTTAAGTGGGTATAAGTTCAACCTGATGTGTGGGGAGCCCAATAGGCCAGCTATCTATGGCCAAGTGGACCCTGATTCTGCCTGCTGTAAGTTGGGATCGATCTTACGAGGCACCTCTCCAAATGGGAGTTCCCGAATCCCGGGTTTAGTGGCTTCTGTGTCTGTGAGAGATGGGGAGAGCCTTGCCCTGGGACTTTTAACAGTCCCTTGGGAGCTGTGAGTGTTCCCGGGGGGGGGGGGGTCTAGCCCCTCCGGTTTTTGCACAGTGCCCAATAACTCTGTGTTTTTTATGGCTCTTTTTTCCCCCGCGTTCAAAATGTGTTAGTGTAGGTCGCCGCCATCTTGGCCCGCCCATCTCTTGAGGTTTTTGAAGATGCCCTATCTATCTCTTATATTTAGATAAGCAAATGTTGCTTGTCTCTTAGCAACTTGATTTCTGAGTAGCTTAGAAAATGATAGACTGTCATAGTAACTAACAAAATAACATTCTTGCATGACTATTAGTTTCCATTTCTTAATTATCCTAAACAGTTTATGACAGTTGGTAGCACGAGGCCAAAACTTTACATTTCATTTTTAAGCATTACTAGGTACAATACCTTTAAGAAGCATTACCCTTAATTTTGTACCAATATACAAAGATCAATACCAATGTGGCCAAATATAATCTTAATTTTGTATCAACATACAAATATCAATACCTATTTAGCCTGTAAAAAAAAGAAAAAAATTGCAAACTAAACTATTTAACCACTATTTAGATTGTTGTTAATTGGTTTGTCAGCTGTTAATTCTCATCCAGACCTTATAAATGAGTACACACAGAGACCGCATGGATTTTAACAAGCCTTGGCCTGAATCATGCAATCCTAGGCCATCTAAGCTAGCTCTTAATTCTATTACCCAAATATGATCCCATATATACATACGTTCCCTTGGACTGCCATTCTCCAGGATATGCCGATGTTCCTGGCCATGTGGAATGAGGTTCCTTTTTCTAACCCATGGTGTGTGCCTCCTTTCTGCTGCTCCTGCTGCTGGCTGGAATGAATTCTTCTCTGTTTTAAAGTGCAGGCTTCCTGTTAGGAAGTCCCACCTTTCTCTGTCTTTGCCCAATCTCAGGCCTCGGCATTTTATTTAACCAATCAGAGTCAATGTAAGAAACAGACAGCAAGCAGGACCAATTAGTTAACATTTAGAATGCTTAACACTTCCCCAACAGTAGCCCAATGCAATCTTAATTTTACATCAATATACAAGGGTCAATACCATTGTGGCCAAATATAACCTTAATTTTGTACCAATATACAAAGATTAATACTGACAAAGCCCAATACAATCTTAATTTTGCATTAATATACAATGATCAATACCAATTTAGCCAACTATAATATTAATTTTGTATCAATATACAAAGGTATGAGGCCATATTCAATAATCTATCCTTTTTTCTTGATATTTCCTATACTATGTCTATGTCCCATTTTTTCTCAAGTCTGTTCACTCCTACATAGGAGAAAAGAAGGATACAGAAAAGAAAAGAGAGAAGTCCCTGGGTCTAACCTCCAAAACCCATCTAACAAGACCATTTAACAGCTTGTAGTCTCTTACCTAAATAACAAAATTTTCTATTATACATCAAATAACTAAAGGCAGGGGGAACACCCTCCCCACCTTCTGGGGATGGGACATTGTTCTCTTAAAGTGACTTCCTGCTAATTTGGGGTGTGGTAAACCTGTTTGGGGCCCAAATAAGAATGGAAAAATGGTTTAAAATGTTAATAGAATCATTTGATGTTCAGTCCTTTTGTGCTCAGCTTCTTAGAAGTCCTAAGAAGTTCGTAGACAGAAGCAGATCTTCAGGGCTTTACTGAAGTTCTGGCTGGTGCAGTCTGTGGAGCTGAATGATCTTAGCGATTTTGAGTTGTTGTGGTTGTAGATTTTTGAGGAAACAGCTATTGAGGAAGTCTGCAAGGCTGGATCCTCTGGACCACTCGTCTTCTTTGGTGTCTGATCTGTTTTCTGCTGAGGTTTCCATTGTCCAGTTGTCCCTGGATTCCTTGAATGGACGCTTTAAATCTCCTTTGCTCTTGTGGTGCAGCTGTTTTTCCCTCTTGGGTGTACAGGTCCGAGTGCAGGCTGGATATCAGGCAGACAGGTGGGACCGCTGGTCTGTGGCTGGAGCCATGGGCTGGATCGGCTCCTGGGCTAGATCTCCTCTAGCTGGAGCTCCTCTCCAAACCTGTGACGGAGTTGGCTGATCTCAGGGTGGTGTTCCTGGGAACTGTGTGGGCTGTTTTACCTGGTGACTGGTCTCAATGTTCGCTGTGGGACTTCAGACACCATCTGTGTTTCACTGTTGGCTAGGGGACCTCACATTCACTCCACAGTGACTAATCTCATTCACCTACTACTCAGATGCGCTGCTCTATGGTTGGTGCCATCGTGGATCTCTCTCTATTGGGAATTTTTTAGCTACATGTTTGCTGGGTTTTTTTAATATTGGATGAGCTAAGTTCTATTTTTTTTAATTATAGATACAAGAAAAATTTTAGGTTAAGTTTTGTTTTTGTCTATAAATCAAGAGCTTCTCACTTATGAGACCTAATAGGCTTTCCTAGTCACAGATTCTACAAGTGTGGTCTATACACATTTTTGTGTTTGTTTGTTTATTTGTTTTGTTTGGGAGGAGTTGGGGCCAAGATGTGATCCAATACATTGTAAAATTTTTTTAAATAGATACTTTAAAGAATATATACTCATGTGTATACAACAATTAAAGAAAAAAAGGCCATGAATTTCATAAAGATCAAGGGGCTAGTCAAGATTAATTACTGAGGAAGGAATGGGAAGTAGGAAATTACATGATTATACTATAATCTCAAAAAATGCAAAAATAGTTTAAAATTATACCAACACCACAATGCAAAGGAAGACATATATGATTTCATGTTATTCTAAACAGAACATAAGAACCAAGAGTGTAAAATAGCTAAAATTTATCACATGTTCTGATAAATTCCCTATAGATAATTCAAAATCACACACTACATAGAGGTGAGAAACATGGGCAAATTTTAGATTAAAGCAACATGAGATAATCTTGTCCACTTCCATTCAGCTAAAACTTAACTATCAGATATTTTCAATTCCAAACATTGGATAACCACAGATATGGTTTCCACATTTAAATCACCATGGGCTTTTTGTCCAAATTGGTTCAGGGAAATTTGATGATATACAGTGCATTTTAAACAATGAGGTGGAAAAAAAAGAGGTGAAGTGTTAAACTTAAGAAACCAACAGTTCTTGTGGTTTGATGAGGAATCATTTGCATGTATACCCAGGAGTGATATGGCTGGGTCTTGAGGTAGTACTATTCCAAGTTTTCTAAGATATCACCACACTGATTTCCATAGTGTTTGTACAAATTTGCACTCCCACCAGCAATGGAGGAGTGTTGTCCTTTCTCCACAACCTCATCAGCATGTGCTATCATTTAAGTTTTTGATCTTAGCCATTCTGACAGGTATGAGATGGAATCTCAGAGTCCTCTTCAGTTGCATTTCTCTGATGATTAAGGATACTGAGAATTTTTTCAAGGGTCTCTCTGCCATTAGTGATTCCTCCTTTGTGATTTCTTTGTTTAGCTCTGTTCCCCATTTTTTATTGGATTATTTGGTTTCTCCGCATTTAATTTCTTAAGTTCTTTGTAAATTGTGGATATTAGCCCTCTGTCAGATGTGGAGTTGATGAAGATCTTTTCCCAATCTGTAGGCTGCTGTTTTGTTCGAATGACAGCGTCTTTTGCCTTACAGAAGTTTTTCAGTCTCAAGAGGTCCCATTTATTGATTGTTGGTCTTAGATCCTGAGCTATTGGTGTTCTGTTCAGGAAGTTGTCACCTGTGCCGATGAGTTCGAAGCTTTTCCCCACTTTTCTTCTATTAGATTTAGTGTGTCAGCTTTATTTTAAGGTCTTTGATCCACTTGGACTTGAGTTTTGTTCAAGGTGATAATTATGGGTCTATTTGCATTCTTTTACTTGTCAACATCCAGTTAGACCAGCATCATTTGTTGAAGATGCTGTCCTTTTTCCATTTTATGGTTTTGCATTCTTTGTCCAAAATTAAGTGACTATAATAATAAATTATGTGGGCTCATTTCTGGGTCTTCAATTCGATTCTATTGATCAACTGGTCTGTTTCTACACCAGTACCATGCTATTTTTATTGCTCTGTAGTGTAGCTTAAAATCTGGGATGGTGATACCTCCTGATTTTTTTTTTTATTTTACAAGATAGATTTAGCTATTCTGGTTTTTTTGTTATTCCGTATTAAGTTGAGAACTGTTTGTAATAGCTAGAAACTGGAAACAACCCAGATATCCTTCAACCAAGGAATGGATAAAAAAAAAAAAAACTGTGGTACATCTACACAATGGAATACTACTCAGCAATCAGAAAAAATGAAATCATGCAACTTGCAGCCAAATGGATGGAACTAGACAAGCTCATCCTGAGTGATCTAACCCAGACTCAGAAAGATGCACATGGCATCTATTCACTTATAATCAGATTTTAGCCAAATAATACAGGATACCTATACTATAACCAATGCACCAAAAGGAACAGGAACATAGACTTTGTTACCTGTTAAGGAAACACTTTGCCCTAGTGGTGCTGCCATATAGTCCCCCAGTTTATGAGGAACCTCTTATCCCTCAAATTACTGCTGAACTGAGGGGGACTGATAATGTAGAGATACTCCACTCCGGAGGAGTATGATAGAAGGGAGTGGGGGTGGAGGGTGGGAGGGTGGGACTGGGAGGGGTGGAAAGATTGCACTGTGATGGAGATGTAACTTGAAGTAATAAATAAACATTTTTTGAAAAAAAGAAGAAACCAAACTAACAACCCCTTGGTGTGCTCAAATTTATAGCTTCATTAATTGTTTTCCTCTTGGAAAGATGTAGAAGTAGTATCATAGCAAATTACCAAAAGCTATCATTCATGTGTCAGCTTTGCATAAGTGAATGTAGAGACATTGGTTCAGTAATGGACAATTAGCCTTAGGTTTAAATCTAACAATTTTAGAGAAAGAACATTTCCTGTTTCCATTTCAAAGGTAAATACAAAGATACACAGAGAATATAAAGATGACAAATGGGTGATATATGGTCCCAAAAATGTGTTAGTCATTTGGTTGCTAAACCCAGATTGCCACAGTTGTTGCTGGTAGTAGAAAGCTTCCTACATCCTGATCAGAGCAGACTGTAAGTTTCCATATTGAGGTAACTAAGTGCAAATTACTTTATGAATCCAAGATACTCTATTGTACTTTAGAAGTGATTGAATGTGGACAGGTGTATGTATGATACACTCAGGGAATTATTTTTGATCAAGTAGTTTAGTTTTTCCTTACAACTATGTCTATACAACTTATCAGCAGGGGGTATTAAAACATAATCCCACATCATGAGCTTTAACAAAGGATAAGCACTGTGATCTAAATGAGGAATTCAGCAGCAATAATGGTCATGCTTTCATTAAGATTGGAATGAAAAGCATCATAGGAAGGCTTTCTCCCACTTCGTTTACAATCTCTCTTCCAGCTGAAGACTAATAAACACATAGGACTCCCCCTCAGAGTGGATTTTGGCTTAATCAATGGAAATGGGGTGGGGGTAGGGGACCGTGTCTGCTTTGCAGTGTTGTGGAGTATCTCTTTGTGTGTCAGTAAAAAAAAAGGAAAGGAAGTTTTTATTGTCAAGTAAATTATAAGGTTGCATAAGGTCATCCAATTACCCAATGCATCTCTCTATGAGATTAATGAGGAGGTTTCCTCATTGAAATAGAATCCTGATTTAAAAGATAGAGCAAAGAAAACCACTTTATTCTTCAGTGGAAAAAACATTGGCCCTAGACAAATACTCAATGAGTATTTAGTCACATTAGTACAAGAATCACCAATACACCTGTATCATATAATAACATTACCAGATCACCTTATCATTCCTGCTTCTAAACCAAAGAGAGTTGAGGAAATCTTCGTTCCAGCAACCAGCTTCTTTCTTTTAGATCCTATCAAATAAGCTGTTGAATAGTCTTTGAAGGAGGCAGAGTTTTGAAAACTTAACACAAGCAACGAAATAATATCCAAGATATTTACTCTGTCCAGTAATAATAAAAATAAATTGTTTAATGTAGAAAAAGTTATCCCTTATATTCCCTGATAATAAACCAGCTATAAACTACTACTTCTTTGACATTTTAATTAGGAAAGTTATAAAATATTAGAGCCCTACCCATGACAACTTTGGCCAATGCCAGCTGAGGAACCATACTAAATAAGGTATGATCCTGCAGTAGAAAGACAATAACATTGAAATGATAGTTTTAATCTGCAAGCTGGCACCAGAGCTGGAATCCATAGGGAGTGTATGAGCTGCTACTCTGTGTCCCTCAGAAAATGGATACAGCCCAGAGCTGAGTAAAGCCACAATACATAGTTTAAAGACTGCTCATACACAAAACGTTAAGTCATTCTTGTGATTTAACGAGAAGCAAGTTGTTAGTGACACTAATTACAAACTTCCTTGCCATATGCACTGGTCCATTTGAAAATGTACTGGTCAACTCTTGTTGCAGACCTTTTATGTTGTCCTTTATTGATTTCCAAGACAATTAGATAGAGCTGGGCATGGTGGCATACGACTTTAATCCCAGCACTCAGAAGGCAGAGGCAGGCAGATCCCTGTGAGTCTGAGAGCAGCCTGGTCTACAAAGCTAGTTCCAGGACAGCCATGGCTGTTACACAGAGAAACCCTGTCTCACCCTCCCCCGCAAAAAAAATTAGATGGAGAACTACAACTCAACAAAAAATGTAATAAGCATTAATTATCATGTTGGATTCTTTGGTAGCTACAAAGTGACATGATAAAAACTTCTACAATTATAAATGCTTGTAGACAATGTAATATGTGCAGTGTTTTATAGCATGCACTTTGAAATCAGAGTACTAGGTGTATGTTTCATTATTTGTGTGTTTATTTGAGACAGAGTCTCATGTTCCTCATATTGGTTTTAAGCTTTGCATCACAGGATGACCTGGAACTTGTGTCGCAGATATTAGTCTTAAACTACATATCTTTTGGCCTCTGTCTCCCAAGTCCTATGATCACAGTCATGTGCCAGCACAGTTGATTTCTGGAGATGAAACCCAGATTCAAGTACATCATCGATTCCTGTCCACAGAATGTTGGAGGTTAAACCTCAGTTCAACACCTAAGCATTTGTGTAATCTTAAACTGATATCTTCTTTTGATTCTCTTCTCCTTCAAATGGCAACTAGCAGTATCAACACAAGAGTTACTATTCTACACAGTAAATTAGAGAAGTTGTGTCATAGCTATTAAACTGAAGTGACACTCTCAAGTCAGATGAAATGATGATACATTATGCTGTTTTCTAGGTCAATATATACAAAAGTGCCTTTGACAAAATCCTACATTCCTTCATGATACAATTCATGTAGAGACTGTAACAGCAGTAACAATCTGATCATATTTGAGGCTCATTCTGCAAGAGGGAATTCATACCTCATATAAGGGAATTTGACATCATACTGTAAACCCAGTCAAAAGCTCATGGGTGAGGAGGTAATGTGCCCTATGAGAAAAAGCAATACTGCTGTTTAAATAAATTATCATGCAACCAGGTTGCTTCCTAATATTTGTCTTTATGTCCATAGAAAGGCTATTCTTATCTTTAACCAGAGAAGCCTCATTTTGTACTGAATAGCAGTGAATGCAGAGATATGTGGTTGCTGGAGGTGTTAAGATTAAGTGACTTTTGAGCACTCACCCATGAGGAGGGCATTTATACAACTCCTGTAAAGTTCAAGTGTATCTCAGTAGAGGAGGCTGAAACAAAGTGAGACCCAGAAATTAAAGAGAATGCTGTAATATGAATTCTGCACACAGCACAGCCAGCATCATCGTGACCTCACAGTCTCGTAGCCACATGCAATGAACCTACACAAGACTGGGACTAACAGCAATCAATCATGGATCAGGGACAAACTTACGGGGTGCTGTCCATCCTCCATGAACTACTGGCTACTGATTAGTTCATGGGAGGAGATTCAGTAGTGAATTCCCTGCAGAGGCTGCCAGCCTCCCATAGATAGTTCCAAATCCATTTTCTCACAGAAGTTCCTGGTTTAAACTCATTGAGCCTCAAAAACAATGACAAGACATGAATGTCAAAAGAAGACTTGTTGGAAAGAGGAAAGCTTTTAGAAGAGGGTGGGAGAGTGGAACATAATAAATATATTTCACACACACACACACACACACACACACACACACACACATATACATATATGCAACTGTCAAAAGACCAAACTCGATGAAAGTTAAAAAAAAAAAATTCTCATCTCCTAATTTCCCTTACTTGTGAGCATAGTGCAGCAAAAGAGCTAAACTTATCTTATGTAGCAAAATTACAATTCAACTAAATATACTAAAGCAAGGAGTTAATATTGCATTGTTGAAGCCTTAGTTGCAAGAACCAGTTTTCTTGCAAGTGTAGCAGGAAAATAAAATGCACAGAGAAGAAAATATGGTGATGAAGGTGTCCATTAGAGTGATGTGGTCACAGGCCAATATATGATGAGTCTCTTCCAGAAACTAGAAGAGACAAGAATGAATTCTGATCCTAGACTTGTCAACAACATCATGCCAAACACTTTCTAGAGTCAGTGGTCTCTAGAACTATGGAAAGTCTCTGTTGTAAGAAACCAAAAACTGTAGTAATCTATTAGACATCCCCAGGAAACTAGCACATGACATTGTTTTTGGGATGATGGTGATAGCAATAGATATTGCAATACTTTTTTATGTCTGAAATATTGATAAAAGGATTCCTAAGTCCCAGGCTCAACTATTTTAACACAGTGATTGAGAGCTCACAAGCGTCAGCAAATAAAGACTTCTTATTATTCATCCATGTCTTCCAGAACTCCAGAAAGGACACCATGAAGATCTACATTAGGCATACATATAGAATTTGGCAATACAGAGAGAAAGAAAAATATGAGAAATTCATGAAATGAGATTAAAATGAAAAATATGAGAGAGTGAGAGAGAATGTAAAGTAATCTACTGAGGATATTAGAGGGTAAAGATTAGAGATTTTAAGCTGATTTTGTTATCTCTTAGCTCAACAGTAGAGATTTTGAAAATTATAGACAATTTGAAAATTATACACAACCTTAGAATGTCTGAAAAAGAATCCATAACATTGTACTCTGCAGGCAGGATGCTGGGTAAAAGTACAGAAGTTAGTCCTGTGCTGAATAAAATTATCTTTATGGGAAGTTGTCCTTAAGAAGTAGGGCAGGAAAGGACAGGGTGCATCATAAAATTTCAGCAGTGTGCAAAAGTCAGCTCACAGTACAGAATATTCCACTGGCAGTATCAACCAAAGTTAAATGTCTCATCCCTTCCAATTCTGATTTTGCGAACTTTCACATAACTAGACAATATAAGATATCCATCATGGTTAGCTGTGAAAAGAAAAACAGAAGCAGCCTTCACATATTGCAGACAATAACTTTTTCTTTCCTTTGTGGTTATGAATGGAGGAGAAATTTTATTTGTCCATTGCCATTTTCTACTTCAATTTGAGAGCTGTAGCATTGCGACTCTTTCTCTCTGTTAGAATTTAAGAAACAGTCCCCAGGCTTATGAATTAATTAACAATTTTATCAAGTATTATAAAGAAAACATAATTTACTAAGAATATACTTGTCACAGGGCTATTACATATAACTATATCCTTAGCTTTGGAAATGAGATGGAACTCAGTTCAAATTCTGTCTATGCATAAGATGGGCATGCAATTTTGGATGCATTGCTAAGACATCTAAATCTCGGCTTCTCCATAAAGTAGAGATGATTAAATATCCTGAATCAAATGACATAATAAACACAAAACAGATAAAAATTGTTTTTATGTGTGTGTGCATGTGCATGTGCGTGTGCGTGTGCGTGTGTGTTTGTGTGTATGTGTGCATGTGTGTATGTGTGTGTGTGGGTCAGGAGACGATCTTCACATTTCCTTCTTCAAGTGTCAGCCATGCATGTATTTAAGATACATCTCTTACTGACCTGAAACGTAGTAGACTAGACTGAGTATGTATCCACCTGTCCCCACCTCCTCACCTTTGGGATGACAATTGGATGTTCAATTAAAGTTCTTGTTCTTGTCATGCAATCACTAAACAGATGCCCGGATGTCTATCCTACATGAGGGAGTGATACATGTATGCTGCTAGTCACTATCATGTAGGATCTTCTAGAAATCACCAATGCTGGATGCTTTAACCAACTTGATAGAGCATAGGCCAGAGTTATCCAGAATGCCACCATGGTTAGGAATCAGACTCCACTGAACATAACACTGCGATGCAGTTCTGTGCCCATCTCTGAGGTCTAGTATGAATCTCAAGTGAATGACAGGATTGTCCTATGACAACAAAACACTATAAAGTCAGTAATGGCAAAAAGATTAAAACAAATCAATGTTTACTATCCAAAGCACTCTATAAGACAGGAAAGGCAGGAGCTGATCACACTTCCCATTTCACTCACGGTTTCTTTTCATGTGCAGAAAGTTTAGTTTGACCCAACAGTTTGTCCAAATTTTACCTCCTGCAGCCTGTGCTTTGAAAACATCCAGCAATCCTTGCCCAGATGAACATGACCTCACCTTTGATCACCCAAATAGTAATGGTAGTTTCTTCCCTCCTTGATGCATTTTTTTTGCATATGATGTTTTTTTCCACAAGAAACAAGACTTGCCAGAATAACTAGTTTACTTCATATTTAGTGACATGTCATTAGTTGGCCAAATATTAGACACACTGAAACAAAATATTTGAGCTCCATAAATTAGAGCTGGAAAATCCAAAAAACCAAGGCTCAAGGGGTCTAAGTGTTTCACTGTAATCTACTACTTTCATATGAATTGCAGATTTAGTGTGTCCTGCACTTACATAATACTTTGATGTGATTGGGAAAATTCCCTTTAGTAACAGCCAGTCGCCAAACTGATGTAGGCATTCTCCATCCTTCATTCTTCTGTGTTCATACAGACAGGACCAAAGAATGTAGACATTCACCACTCTCAGAGCTAGCTGGCATTCATTTAACTTCATAATTCACTAGGAGGGTGTTTTTGATATTTCCCTGTCACTGCTAAGACTTCCAATTCATATTTCATGGTTTAACCTGTGTTTCTTACAGATTTAAGTTATGTAAGTGTGAGTTTGGGGGCGGGGGTGTGGTATGAGTACTTGTCATGGCCATTCCTGTGTGTGTTTGAGAAAGGGTGGCCAGAATATTGATTCTCAGTGCGGGAGTTTCAGGCACTTTCAAAAAATGTGGCTTTTTCTGTGGACTCTGGGATTTGAACTCTGGTCTAATTTTAACCAAATTAAACTTCTTTATCTGATTATGAAAGTACAATTTAACTAGGGTTTAAATTTATGATTTCTCTTCTTACAAATGAATTGCACAAAGAACAAAAGGAACTTTTTGCAGTTAGCACTAGGCTTTGGAAGGAGACAAATGAGCCCCTTCACAGACGTTTCTGTACGAGTCAGAACTACAAGCGTTTTAAGGAGTACTTCATATTTTATATGTTACGGGAAAACCTTAGAACAAAACCTCCCTCTGACAGAAGTCAAACCATAACAAGAAAATCATCCCATGAAAAAGGTGGAGTAGGGGCTGGATAGATGTCTGAGAAGTTCATACTGCTTGCTAACCGATCGTGAAAATCATAGTTTTAAAAGTATGTGAAGCACACATGATTTTTTTCATAGAATATTTGCTACTCACCAAATGTATTCCAGACAAAGTTTGTATGAGGTTGGTTTCCTCTGTTCTCTGTTTAATGCCGTGATCATTCCCTCTCTTCCCCCCACTCTGTCTTCTTTCCTCCTTTTTTCCCTGATTCCTTTCTTTCTTCCCTGTCCTCCCACACCTCATTAATTATATTGACAACAAAGAATCACCTCTGAGTATTGCCTTAACTGGATCATCTTTGTAAATCTATCATGTAATGATTCTTTTCAAATGTAGGTAATTCCATGCAACCTCTTATTCTCAACACAGTAATTTAAAAAAATTATTTACCTTAATAGGCAAAAAAAGACTATAAGGCCAGTAATCCAGGACCATACTTGTTTCTTATTTATTTCTCTTTGTTAATTGTTACCACACATCTTTGTGCTCTTGGGTTCTCCATATACATATACTCAAATACTCAAGTCATTTATGATTTTGAATAACAGAATCTTTTACTCACAAGGGGTAACAAGTAGCCAGGACCTGTGTTACCACCCATTCACAGACATTACATGTACATAGGTATCTAATTTAGCTTCAATAAATCATTTTTTCAGCACTCCACATAATTTTGCTGTGGTTTGATGGGTCCAAGTATTGACCTCAGTGAACACATAATTGACAGGATGGGCCAAGTTCTCAAATGGCAACAATGTCAGTTGCAAGAAAAAGGGTAATGAAGACAGAGGAATGTTACCCCAAGCCATGTGTTCAGATGCTCTTAGATCTGTGAAGTCGAGACATTTTCTACGAGCAGCTGACTTCACTTCATTTTTACATGATAATAAAGTGTTATATTCATTTTTTTTAGAATAAAAAAAAAAAACCTTAGGGCTTAAAGAGGTGCAATCGGTCCATACCCATGAAATGGAAAGTTAGGGTTTAAACAGAGATGTGTTTGCGTCATGAAGCAAAACCTAGTAGAGCACAGTGGGGCACAACAGAAGGTGGAAATGCAAGCCAGAGCGGCATTGTAATAATGAAATAATGAAAGGCGACTTGACTGTGTTAATCAGTCGTAGGAAGAGACAGCTATTCGCCAGAGAACGGTTGCCAGCACACCACACGTTCTGGAAAAAGCACAAGTTCCATTTGCTCTTTGTGCAAGTCAATTGTAAGACATCTTAAAGTTAAACCCTGGTTCAAGTGTGCTTTTATTATCACATGAAGAAGTTTGATTTGTTTAAAATTCAGGACTCATGTGATGAGGATGATTTGGTCATAACAAACATTTGGATACTAACAGTGATGTGGTAGAGAAGAGTTAAAAAGAAGAGAGGCAGGAGGAGACAGAAAGATGAAATCAACATGTTGCTGATAAGAGAAAGTATGATGTGTGCCAGCAGTGGGGCTGGAAATGGCCCAGATAGAGATCGAGGGTACTACACTGGAAAATATTCAGTTAGACGTGGTAGTATGAGGAAAGAGATGAGCAAGAGAGATAAGTGAGTAAAAGTCCCCTGAGATAATAATCAAGGCATGATTAAGACAAGGAGGGCTCAGCTGTCTGACTTAAGAAAGCAAGAGTCTGCTGCACACAGTAGGGGTAGGGCTGAGGCAGGCACATACGGGGGCAGGGCTGAGGCTGGTGTGCCAGGTTGTATAATTCTCTTGCTGCTGGAACATCAGGGTGTTAACTATGGCTGACAATAACTTCAGCCTCTTAAAAGTTAAAGCTTAAAGCTAAACTCTATAGTCAGATTCTTGGAGACATCTATGCAAGCACTTAGCCATTTTCTTTGGGTAAAAAGAGACACAGCCCAAAACCCAGAATCTGAAGATTCTTCAGAATCTACTATGGAACTTTCATAGAAGATGGGAGTTGTTACGTACTTCTTCTGCAGAAATCATCTTGAAAAACCAGTACTTCTCATGCACTGATTCCAAGAATTTAACATTGAACGATGGAAAAAGCATTAAGCTTCAGAAAGCCCAAAACATCTGAAAACCAGTGGGGGAAAATCAATGATCTAAAATGCCATCTGGAAAGTAAAGTCAACAAGAAAACACAGTATATTTATAAAATACAGAAAGAAAGGTTCTCTCAGCACAACTCAATTTTCCTCTCAGTCTTGATGCCATGGTCAAGGTATTTATTATACTTTGATGCTGAGAGAAATGTCCCACTGGAAATTAGGTTCCACAAGGATGGAACTGTCAAACATCACAAATAGGAAAAAAATCAATAAAGTGGCACCATGGAGAAAAATTAAGATGGTATGATCATCATCTATCCTCTGTGTAGAAAAGGAAGACAAATATATTTGAGATGTCAAGTGAATTTAAAATATATTTGCATTCTTTGGAGGCAAATTAAATTACACTGACATTTTTTATGAAGTAATGTGACTCTCTATGTTTAATGTTCATAGGTTCAAATTAAAATGTAACAGTCAGGAATAGCAGTGAATACCTATAGTCTCAGCACATGGGAAGCTGAGGCAGGTGGATCGCCGTGAGTTCCAGGCCAGCTTAATCTATTAGGTGAAATGCTGCCACAGAACAAAACAAATGAAATGATCAGAAATATGATGAATAATTGATGAGTTCTGGACAAAAAATTTCCCAAGTGGTTTCCCTTTCTATCTGCCTGATACCAACCTATCTATTATCCTAGATGTGATCATTTATTTAACTTACAAAATACTTTCTATGCACAATAGAGCTAATAACCATACTAATTGTATAAGATTTGGAACATATTTAATAATTTGAGCAGTATATGTTTAAGAGAGGAAGGTACATTGAATGAAGCAAAGTGAGAAAGCCCAGTGGAATCTACTCAAGACACATGATTTTGTTGTCAAATTTTATTTTTTTTTAATTTATGTGAATAAGCGGTTTGTCTGCATGTGTGTTTATGTAGACTTTTGTTGTCACCTTTTTAAAATTATTATTTTATGTGTATGAGTGGTTTGTCTGCACATATGTCTGTGTACCATGTGCATGCCTGGTTTCAAAACAGGCCAGAAGAAAACATCAGACCCCTTGGAACTGGAGTGTGAGCTACCATGTGACTTCTGAGATTGGATTTAGTTCTCTGGAAGAATATACAGTACCATTAAATAAGGTTTGCCTTCCCTCCAACCCCTGTTGTCACCTTTGAAATCCAATTCCTACTTGTAATTTCCTTCTGGAGTCTTGAAATCAACCCTTTAATTTTCTTTTGAAATTAAAATATAACTACATTATTTCCACCCTCTTTCCTCCCTCCAACCCTTCTCATACACCCTTGTTAGCTCTTTAAGTTCATGATCTCAACTATGTATAAAACCTCAGTTCATACAATATTGCTTGCATGTATATTATTTTAAGGGTGAACACTTTTCATGATTTTGCCTTGTAGAAACATCAGAGAAGCTACACCAGCATGTCTGCCTCAACAAGACATGGACTGGGATGACAGCAATTGACATGCTGACATGGAAGGCATAAACTCATGAAGCCTCAGCCCTAGACCAGGAACTACAGGCAAGTAAGGCATGCTGAGACAGTGAGAAATGGTCTTCATAAAGTTGCAAGCCTTACCTGGGACGCTGTCTTCTTGGGTGATGGAGCACTAATGCACTCTTCTCTACTTCTTCTTGTGCCACAATGAGCTCACCCATCGCATTTCTTTCTACTAAGACTTTGATTACAATTTCTGGGGGAGAAATAGGGTCTAACAATAAATTCTGAGGAAATTACAAAGGAGGCTTTAGTACTAAAGGGCAGCTTTAGAGTCAGAATCTAATTGGGGTGAGGCCATATGGGTTTTTGTTTTGCTTTCTAGTGTTTTCTCTTGGGTGTTTTTTGGTGGTGGTGGTGGTTTTTGGTTTTTGGTTTTTTGTTTTTTAGCTGATAAGCAGTCTTGCCCAAACCTTTAATTTTTTCCAGTATTCTCTAAGCAACTTATTTCCAATTCGGTACCAATAATCTACCACCTCAACAATGACCACAAAGATAACCCTTGTGAAATGTGAACTTAAGACGAGAGAAATTCCACATTAACACTAAAGCTCTTCCTGCTCTTTCAAATATAGCTTCATGCAACTACTTGCTGCCACCTTAACCTTTATATGTCATAAGTGAGTAACTAAATCTAAGTTCGTTAAGCTAATATACCTGCGGAACTGCTCATTTCCGTCCTTTCTTTCCATCATCCAGCAAACAGCATTTTAAAATATGATGAAGCTGTTCAGGTCTGGTTTTCATTTTAAGACAATATCAGAGTTCCCTGTGCCATACTGGAGGCCAGCAGAAGTACTATAAGCTTCTGGTACTCTTGTCCTGAAATCTATGGTCTTGGGAAGCAATCAAAGAGCACTCCCTTGCTTTAGCGGCCCAGCAGCGAGATCACCAAAGCATTTATGAAGTTGCTGTCCCCTTTTCAAAGTTCCAACTTCTTGTTCCTGATCGTCCCCTGCTAAGGATATCAGCATGAATACAACACTCAAGAAAGAGTCGCCATCCACTACTGCCAACTCAAATTGAAATTAGTTTTCTATTTTTCCTTCTCAGTAACTAGAACACATGTTTATGTGGAAAAGTGGCCTTCAACATGTGAAAGCTTCTTCCGTTTTTCTTTTTAAGCATTTTATTTTATTTTTGATATTGCAGAATAATTACACTTTCCCTTCCCGTTCTTCCTTTCAGACTTTTTGCTCTTCTTCAAATTCATGGCCTTTGTTTTTCACTAATTGTTATTGCATGGAAACTTTTGATTTGAAAATTTGGTCATGGGATGCTATGCGATTTTTGAGCATGAAAACGTAACAATTAAGCAGGAGATCCCTAAAACTTCTACAATGCAATGATATCTGCCTCAAGTTATCACACCTCTTCTCCAACTAATCTCTACCGAATTCTTCTGTTTCTAGACACTCTTCTGAGCAGTTCCCATGGATTATAAGATTTTAACATTCCTCCAAAGTAACAGCCTGTCCTGTGCTATCCTAGGTTGTTTCCAGAGATATTACCCTGGGGTTTCCTGTAACAAGGATAAGTTCAGGAAGGAGAGTAAACGTAAGTGATCAGCGAGGGAGGGATTTCCATGGACAAAGTAAGACTGAGTTTCAGTTGCTTTCATCACAACTTCTGGGTCAACCTCAAGCACCACCATTAATTCTTCTCATGTTAATATTGATAGAGTGTCATGTGTCTCGAATTTTCTCACAAGAGAACTACATATATAGAGCTCTCCCCAATTTGTTGTTCATTAATATCACATCAATTTCATGAAATATGTCATGGATGATGTATTCATGCCATCAAGGTCTATGAACAAAATTGACGGGTCAAAAGCTCAGGTTTCATAAAAACCTAGTTAAAATTACAAAGAAATCAGAGTTTTCTTTCATAGATTTTACTAACAAAGTAAATACGCTAAGATATCTCACTATTTGAGTGAAATAATATGCAAAGTTCAAGTATTGTTATTGGTCTATATTCACTGTAAGAATATAATACACATTATTTGTAATATTTATAAATGGCAGTTACTATTGGCTGAAGTTCAAAAATATTTACACCAATCACTCAAAATGAAGTTTCTTCAGTGGTTTATAATTATCTCACAGATATTCTTGGAGTAATGGATGCCTCACTTCCATATTATTATGAAACCCGATTTCTACCCCAGATTATGATCAAAGTCTTAGTACAAAGAAATGGGATGGGTGAGCTCATTGCAGCACATGAAGAAGTAGAGAAGAGTGCTTTAGTGCTCCAACCCCCAAGAAGATAGCGTCCCAGGTAAGGCTTGCAACTTTATGAAGACCATTTCTCACTGTCTCAGCATGCCTTACTTGCTTGTAGTTCCTGGTCTAGGGCTGAGGCTTCATGAGTTTATGCCTTCCATGTCAGCATGCCAATTGCTGTCATCCCTGTCCATATTATATGGATGCTACTTTATTTGAAGGGTTTTATTAATATTTACAATTCTGTAATTAATACTTCAAATTCAATCTTTAAATGAGTTAATACAGTAGCAGCTGTATAGGATGGAAAGTACTTCTGGACTTACAAGCAATGATTTGTCAATACAAACTCATAGAAAGATAAAAACAGCATTGAATATCACAAAGAATAATTTTCAATGATATTGGAGAAGATGGTTTAACATTTGTATCATTTTGGAAAGTAGCAAAAAGTGATAGAAATGAGAACCTAACCAGAATTTTTGTAATCATTTTATTTCAGGACCACCATTTGAGGATGCAAAATAATTAAAGATTTTTAGCAAGCTTTATGTTAAGTCCTGTCTTTTTAGATGTATGAATCAGATAATGTCATAGAAATCTCAAGCCTAATTGTTTAGTTCCTGATCCTAGGTCTACTTATTTTGTTAAAATTATGAGGGAGAATCATTAGTAATCATAAAGCAAGACCTCTGGTTAGGGTCTGGGTGTGAGTTGAACCTTTATAAGCACACTATCCTAACCTTCCCATATTGTATGCAATCATGGGCAACTTGAGCAGTCTCTCCCCCCACCCTCTCCCCTCACCACCCTCACAGATCTACCAACCCATCCATAAATTACTATTTTACCTCTCCCAGTTGGAAAACTGATTTTCCACCCTCCAATTATATATGGTCTTAAAGAAACATTATTCTAGTCTTGAGAACATGACATTCAATCTATGAATACTCCCCATCCAGCAGTGAAGAATTAAGAATTGCCCCTCATTGCAAAATATTTTTCTTTTAATCTTGGTAAGCTTCATTGCATAAGTAGTGGAAAACTTTTTCATCTAGCTTTAACTTGCCATTTGCCATATGAATTAAACATGAAGTGCTATTCTGGGACTCACTGAACCTTGCTGTAAAATCCAAATCACTACAACACATTCACTCAGTTTTTCCCATATTCCAGGGCTATGGCCTCCAGCAGTTTCCCCTTGTTTAAAGCTTCCCCTTCAGTTAATCATGTCTGCAGAAAAGGAAAATAATAGCCAGCACCACAGTTTAAACGTTGACCTATTGAGGTCACTTGAATTTTGGATCAGACTAAGAAATGTAGGCTGGGCCATGACAGTAGGAAAATTATACATAACATATATGGACATGTAAATGTATGTGTGTGCACAGGTTTGGATGATATATTTATATATATATGTACATATTTATATGTATATGTGTATATCCACATATACTGATATATACTATATATTTATATATACTAATATTTTATATAATAAATTATAATTACATATAGTTAGTACATGACCTTGAAGAATGTTGCCTAATTATATATTTATATATTATATATCTTTATTTTTATCTTAATAATTATATATGTTTTACATATATAATTTGGCAGCATTCCTCAAGGTCATACACTAATTGATCAAATGATATTATAATATGCACCTATGTCTATATGTTATAATTAATTATAACTTACAAGGACTAACCCTACAAATACAGTTTACAATTAATTAATTTTATACAAAAGAGAGTATTTTTCTTTATTTGTATAATTTTTAACATAGTTTCCTAAAATATCATTTTACGATGAGTATTTTCAAAACATTTCAAGTGAATTTTACAAAAACAATGCAATTTTTAATGGAAGAAGAATGAGACACTCTCTACAAATTAACATGGGGAAATTACATCAACTTTAGTGATTTATAAAGATCCTTTCTTTCTACTCTGTGTCAGTGGAGGTCATAGGTTTGAACAACTTTATTCAAAATGCTTTCTTTTTTTTTCAAAAAACATGGTAGAATCAATGTCTCTAAAGGAATGAACTTGCCCACCCAGCTTTACCATTTCTAGTGGATTTTTATTGGTGGTAATCCTGATTAAATATCTTGATAAAGGAAATTAATGTCTGAGTACTTCAAGCAAATCTTCATGGCATATGTTAAGATTTCAACAGTGTCTGGGCAAAGTCCTGTTGCTCTGTCTTAGGGAACATCCTCAATGTTTGTCCCTCAGCCCCAAGTGCATAAAGCCAAACTACCAACTGGAATGTAGAAATTTCCAACATAAACTGCTCATCTGCTACTGTCCATAGTAGCCTATAGTTAACCCAAAATTTTTGCTTTTAATAGCTATTAAGGATTCTATTTTGTTTTGCTATTTTTGTAAAAAGAAGAATGTAGACTGGAAAGATAGAGTCAGGTATATTCTCATGCTTTGTAGAGTTAGGAACTCCAATCCTTGTAGAATTGTTACTGGCCATTTTCAGTGGTGGCATCAGTGAAAATAATACAGGAAGGGCACACAGATAAAAATATCTCACTTTTGAGAGCAAATCCATTACACCTATGCAAAGAGAAACCAACCGACTGATGGCAGCTTAGCAGGATGTACACTAAACTGCCACAGTCTGAGACACAGAGCCTCATAATTTCAGAAATGCACAGATTATCAAATTGTACATTTGGAAACAGTTTTTCTTTTCTTTCTTTCTTTTTTATGTTTATTTATTAATTCAAGTTACATTTCCATCATAGTCCCCTCCCTCTACCCCTTCCAGTCCCACTCTTCCACCCACTTCCTCCTCTCCCACCTAACCTACTTCTCCTGTGTGGGGTGCCCTAAATATCAGCCCCCTTCAGTTCAGCAGCCACATGAGGGCTAAGAGCTTCCTTTTGCACTGGGGGCCTACATGGCAGCTCCACTAGGGCAAAGTATCCCACTAACAGGTAACAAAGTCTATGTTCCTGTTCCTTTGGGTCTGTTGGTTGTAGGATAGTTGTCCTGCACTATATGGCTAAAATCCAATTATAATTGAGTAGATGCCATGTGTATCTTTCTGGGTCTAAGTTAGTTCACTCAGGATGAGCTTTTCTAGTTCCATCCATTTGGTTGCAAATTGCATGATTTCCTTGTTTCTGATAGCTGAGTAGTATTCCATTGTGTAAATATACCACAGTTTGTTTTTGTTTTTGTTTTTGTTTAGTCCATTCTTCAGTTGAGGGACATCTGGGTTGTTTCCAGTTTCTCGCTATTACAAATAAAGCTTCTATGAACATAGTTGAGGAGATGTTCTTGTGGTTTGGTGAGGAAACAGTTTTTTCAACACAGATGTCATGAGATCTGAAAGAGATGGTTCACATAAAGAGATTGGGCTTCCCTTCTACTAATACTCAGGGTAGAAAAATCTTTCAGCAGAAAATAAAGCATCAAAGGGGGACGTGTATACAATGAAATATAAAGGAAAACATTTTACCTTTTCTAGACTTAGATTTTGAACCTAAATAATACTCAATATACTTAGTTGTTGTTTATTACTGTATAGTATCTATAATATACTGATATTCACCTAGTGAATTATTTTGTGTCACTCTGGAAATTTCTTAAATCTTTCTAAAAATATTTTAGTATGTAAGCAAAAAAAAAAAAAAGTTACAGCAGTCTGAAATATCCAACAGATTGGATGGTTAAATCTACTGAGAATACTATCATGGTAAGCAAACTTCCCTCTAGATATTAATAATTGATTTAGTAACTTTTATTTAGTAATTGAATAAATATTATTTAACATTTTACTAAATATCCAAATGAAATGTCAAGTGACAATGTGTGCATTAGACATTAGCTAGCATGCAGCTTGTGCTGAAATGAAGATATTTGGGGTTGAAATATCATGAACACTTACTCTTTCTTACCAGTCATTCTCTCTGTAATTAAGAAACCACCCCCAAGGGGCTGAAGAGATGGCTCAGCGGTTAAGAGCACTGACTTCTCTTCCAAAGGATCCAGGTTCAAATCCTAGCGCAAACATGGCAGTTCACAGCTGTCTGTAATTGCCAGGCATGTTCATGAGGCAGAGGCAGGTGGATCTCTGTGAGTTCAAGGCTATTCTGCTCTACAAAGTGAGTCCAGGAAAATCAAGGATACACAGAGAAACTCTGTCTCGTAAAACCAAAAAACATTAAAAAAAACCCAAAAAATATAATTTGAGCAATGAAAAGGCATATATATATATATATATACATATATACATATTATGTATCAAAACCAAAGCCTTAAAAATGGTACGCCTATCACTGACTGAAAAGCATATTTTTAAAAATAAAGGCTACTTTACATCTCTACTTAGAATTTACCAACCATAGCAAGAAGTAAAGGGGCCCTAGTTTTTGAATGATGAATTGAGTTATATTGTATTGCAGCATATTAGTATTTATTATGTGTTAAAATAATTTTTGGTGTAGACATTTTTAATATCCATAATATAAGTCATGTGATGCATCAGCCTGTATAGTTCAGGTTATTTTACAACAATGTGTTACCATCAGCTGAGTTATAAGCAGGCCCTAAGGTTTTTTTTTCATAATTTCTGATAGGATCTGGCCATATTTCCATGTTCCTAAGTTGTAACTCAGGTTAGTATGACATTGGATTTACATAAGAATTGCATTATTAACAGCTTTACACTCAGAGCCCAGTGGCCACGGAGGCCTAGTGTAAAGGTAAGCTACACAATCTCTCATCCAAGCAGCTGTCTTTGTAGTTGCCACCAGAAGGTGAATAAACTCCTTATCCTAAAATAGGTACAATTTGATCTTAAAAATAATGCTCGTCAAACTCTGAAATAGACTAGAGACTTAAACATTTTTAGACAAACATGGAAAAACATTAGAATCAAAGGTCATGCTACCTGTTGCTTAGAACCCCTTCCATTAGGAAGAGTCTCCAGTCACACTGACAGCGACTTTGCAATTAATGGTTAAGAAGGGGTGGAGTCACGAACCATCCTTCTGCACTGCTGTGTACAAATGGAGCTTAAGGCTGAACATTCAGGCTCTCATTTTGCTGCTGGCTTCCTTCACTGTTACTGTTTTTCACTGGGAGATATATTCAGAGCAGAAGGAGAGAGAGGCTCCTAGATCTTGACACTGACAACAATAACGTTGGTTCTGGAGGTCACTGTAGCATGGGTGGGGCATGATGATTGCAAAAATTTGTCCTGAGAGAGCATTAATGAACCCCGTGTTTCTAGAGGTCCAAGCAGGGCAGCAGTGGAGGCCTCCCCGAGTACTCCTGTCCACACATCCTAGCCATTGTTTTCTTTAGGCTTTCTTTCACTTCTCTAGTTTTCCTCTCTTCTTTTATTCTTCTGACTCTTTTATATAACTGGTCTGGAACAGCAGGTTGCTCTTCAGTGACAGGAACCTAAGTGGGTGGTGGTCAGGGGATGAAAAGAAAGAAGACGGAGAGCCGGTGTCTGAAGGTCTTGCATGAGCTATCTCTTTTCATTGAGCAAGCTCCTTTAAGAGATGCAGCATCTTAAACACTATTTCCAGAGGAGAAATTGGACAGTGTCAACAGAAAACTATCATTCAGTGGCATAGAGTCAGACAGAAGCTAATCAAGCAATGTTGTGTAAGAAGAACACTAGGTATCTCAAGAGCATTACAGACAGCACACAGCAACCTTAGGACTGATAACTATCACCTGATAGATACAATGGGAAGAATTGGGTTCTTTAAATCTGAAGGCCAGCTCCCCAGAGGCCCTGGCCCCTGGGCCTTGATGAGCTGTGTCAAATATATGCCCAGTTTTAGAGAGGAACTGTGTTCCTTCTTCATGCATGAGAACCTCAAGGAAACACCCCCAAGGCCCTGGGTCCAGGCTATTACTGGCTCTGCTAACTTGTTCCTGGTTTGAAAAGGTACTATGTTCCTTTTCTGCATATCAGTTCTTCAGGGAGAAAACTTCAATCTGCCCAATCCTCAACAGTAACAAAGTTTCCATATTAAGTCTCCCAGCTTTGCTGCAACCAGTTTTTTTTTTTTAAATATACTTAACTATAACTTCAGCCATGAACCCTTCAGGTCTCCAAAATCCATATTGCTGGTATACTTTGCAAAAGAACCATCACTACTCAGGCTTCAAGGTGGGATGATGAACAGAGAAAAAAATAAGAGTAAATAAGGGCTGAAGTGATAGTGTCTGGGTGGTCTTGGAAGCATAACATAAAGAGTATTATGTTCTTCCCTCTGGCTACATTGGAACCCTACTAGATGCTAACTTTAGAGTTGCCATAATCTTGCAGGTCTAAACTTCTTGCAGAATGACTAATTTGTAGTGAGAGAAACTTGGTTTTGCATGCCTCTAGGACAGGAAATGCTAAAAACCTCTAACTATCTTTTCTGATACAGGTGCCATGTCATTTCTGCCTCTTCACGGATGTTTCCAGGTTGAAGAAGTCTCAAAGAATCAGTTTTCAACCAAATTCCCCAGTGACTGATGTGGTGTTTTCTAATCTCGGTATTTTGCCTTATTTTCATGTAATAACCAAAACAGAATATTAATATTTCCACCAAACAATGATGTGGTTACATTACTCATTTCACTAATGGGTTTACTATAAGTGCATTCATTTAGTTTCCAGGAAATCATCCATTTCTGTCTTCAGAGAGGAATGTTTTTTAACATGTGTGAAAGAGACCCTATTTAGTACACAGTTGTGTATGCAGAGATAACCTCAACCAGTGCCAAAATAACTAACTCAAATACTGATCCATCTCAACATACCAAACAAAATGATTCCAGAGAAACAACCATCTAACTGCAATTTCCAGGAAATCTCGACACTTTATCTTTTTGGATCTTTACCATCAGTAACGCCTACCACTGGAAGCATTCCGAAATTAAAATATCACCATTTCCTCCAAACAGGTTCAAGACAACATAGCTCCTCCTTTGCATTAGTTTAAAAGCTCTTAACTTTTTAATTTAATATGTAAAGTATGAGACTGGGGCTTGATACCATGCTCACCATTTGCCCTGCAGGATGTGTGGCTTCTGCTCGTAGACTCATTAGTTTTTCTCTGACATCAACCCCTAACCAAGTTTTCGGGTCTCTTCCAGTGGCACATCTCCATTTTGACTTACTAGCATTGCACCAGAATTTATTCAAGCCCTTTGCCCACCAGATCTCAGCAGCTATAATGAGTTGGCCTAAAAGGCTATCTAAATAACATTGATTTCTGCAAATTCAATCTGATGGTGAGGTACTTTTATTGCTTTTCTGGGTGTTTCTAGTGTAGATTAGATTCTTCTTCATCACCACCAGTCAATCCTCACTCTGAGCTCCTGAGAGCCATGTAGAATAACAGAATTTATAACAGAAAGAACTTTAACTTGGAACTTGGAGATTCTCAGGATGTGCCCTTTCAACAAGAATAAGATAACAATTGTAAGTATCGTACTTCCAGGTGATGCTAGAAAGGAAATTGACTAGAATCACTCAGCTAGCATGGCTCTGAACCTTGAACACACATTTGCACATGATCCTAGGCAACCCATTATCCTATCCATCACTCAATATATCGTTTTTTTAAATCTTTATGTCTCTGTTAATATTTGGTCTATTTCTTTTTATTGTTTTTTTAAATTTTGTGATATAGTTTTTAATTGTGTGTGTATGTGAAAAGGGGAGAGAGATAGATTTAGAGAGAAAATTACCACCGTGTGTGTGTGTGTGTGTGTGTGTGTGTGTGTGTGTGTGTGTGTGTG
>CAJQZJ010011242.1:3086125-3096891 GCA_907164525.1 Lophiomys imhausi
GTGTGTGTGTGTGTGTGTGTGTGTGTGTGTGTGTGTGTGTGTGTGTGTACAACTTGAAAGACCTGTTCTATCCTTCCCTTATCTGGGGACTCTGAATCAAAATCAGCTTATCAGATATAGCGGCAAGACTTTTATCCACTAAACCATCTTTATTCTTTGTTACTAAATAAGACAAGTCCTTGCTTTGACTTCCAGGTTGACCTAGAACTCATTTGAGCTCAAACATGACTTTAGCTAGTCACTCTCTGACTTTAAGCTCCAGACTTTTAGAACCGCATGTGTGTGCTTCGGGTCCCGCCTATGTCTCCGGCCATTCTCACAAAAGTCCCTTATTCTGTTATCTTGTCCAATTCATGGAAGATCGAATTCTGGAATTTTGGTTTCTTTAAAAAAAAAGAAATATTATGAGAGTATATTTTTGTTTTAATCCCAGGTGTAGGGACATGGGGCTGTTTTGAAGAAGCTAATTATGATTTGCCTCATGCTCTAGCAGAGGTGGGATTTTTGCCAGCTGCAGATAGCTTCCACCACTGTGTGATATTTGGAAATGTGAGGACTTCTCAGATGGTATGTAAATGCTAGGGCACTGAGAGGCAGGGTAGGTTGTTGGTTGGTTGTTGCTTGCTGTTTGTCACAGTTTGTTAAGTAGTTGTGCACAAAGAGGAAACAGAAAGAAGAAATAAGATATTCTGACAGTGAGTATCAAACTTGTCCCAAGAACTCAACAGCCTTAATCAGCAGGAAGTAGTCTAATGATAACTTTGCTCCCTTTCCAACCCTTGACTTTATTCAGGGATTTCTTTCCTTTCCTCCCTATCTTTTTTTCCCCTCTCTTATCTAGTGTTAGGAGTTTGAAAGGGTGGAAGAAAAGGGGTGGATAAGGGTGGAAGAAAGAACACACAAAGTAGCAAATACTGTGTACAGATGACCTTCCTTTTTCCTCTGTCTTATGCATCTATTTCTAACTCTTCTCTAGTCCCTACCAGGCAAACTCAATAAACTCAGGCATTTTACTTGTTTGTTTGATTGTTTTTATTTACTTAAATTTTAGTCTGAAAAAAAAAAGAATTTCTTCTTGGCTGTTCCCTCCTTACTTTGAAATAGACATCTTTTCTTTTATAAGACTTGAACATTGATAAAATGTTTCCTTATATTGTAATGTCTCTATGTTACATGCTTCTAAAGTATAAGATAATTTTGTCACAGCCTGATTTATAGGATACCAAGGTCAGTGCTGTTCAATAGAAATACAACCTAATTCACAGTTTTACATTTAAATTTTCTAAAAGATACATGTTAAGTTCCTAAAATCTTGAATTCATTTTAGATCTATAACATATCTCAATTCAACAGAGTTCTAGACTGATGCCACTGTTCTGGGTATCTTCTGTTGATAATTTCATTCATAATTTCTTATAAAATACTCATTTAAGACTGGAGAAAATAGTCCAGTTACAACATTTTAAAGGATTTGGAAACTAAGCCCTAGGCAAAATAGGATCACATTTCTGGTTCAGTGAAATTAAATCCTAGAATGGGATTTCAACTTTTGAGATAATTACAGTAGGGAATACTCCTATTGGCTTCAAGACTCTAACTGCCAGGGTGAGAGTTTGAGGAGAAAAATCAATGGAAGATTTCTGGTATCAGCTTTCCCAACTTCTGTGAAATCCCTTGAACCAGAATCATCTTTCTCTATTTTTATTCTGACTGCAAACTCTTTGGTATTGAGTCAATACCACGGTCTAAAGAACTAAAGTCTCTCAGTACCATACATATCCTATACTTATAAACCCATGCCTTTATAGCTCAGTGTTCACATCTCACAGGAGAGAATTCAAACCAAAAGAAAGAGTGATATGCTTCATGCTATTTAATTCATCTTCTCCTCATATCTCCAACAAATCTCAGAGGTTTTCCTGTAAGAAGACAGTGGGACAGAGGAAGATAGAGAACATGTGGTTGACTGATTCTATTAATCAAATATTTTTGTTTTTCTTTGTTATATTTGAACCAGAGCTTCTGGTATTAAAGCCCAAGATGCAACAATGTTTGTCTTCTGAATTCTCTTTGGATTATCACTTTTTTATTTCTAGTATCACATTTACAGGTCCAGGTATATAAAATATATGTCTGAAGGGAGTTCTAAGAGAAGTAAATATATGCATTACTACTTCACATGTGATCTTGTTACATATCTCTAATGCTGGTTTCTATTTCTAGGTTGATTTCTAGGTTGATTTTAATCTCCTTCCAAAATTAATCTTATCTAAGGAACTTAAACTCTTCACTCCCACATCTGAAGTATATCTCTATAAAGATACTGAAGGAGCCCATATCTGGGTGCTCTATCCTGACCCTCTATTGCCACCACCTAGGATCCTATGACAGTGTTCATTCTCACATAGGTTTAACTCTTCCAATGAGAATAATGCACCAGGTTTAACCCTTTTATGGCCTCTCCTGTATTTGTATCATCATCCTAACTCAATTATAAGTGACTTACAGACAGTTGCTGTCCAATATTAGAAAGAAGTGAGGATTGATGGAGAGCTTGTAGTAATTTGTGGGAAGAAGTGATATACTGAAGAAAATTAGTGTTCTGAAGAGCAAAAGGGGTTACTACATCTCAAGTACTACGGTAGCAGTTGATGAGATAATTGAAGTGTAAGCTACAGACTGAGGTTTAACATTTGTGAAGATAAAGATAAGAAGAATGGAGTAGGCAGAGAAGTTGAGAGGATACAGATATGAAATTTTTCAGAAACTGTGGTGGTTTGAATGAGATGTCCCCCATACTCTTGGGCATTTGAATATTTGGTTTCAAGTTGGTATCACTGCTAGGGAAGGATTAGGAGGTGCTGTGTTGTTGGAGAAAGTATGTCATTGGTGGTGTGCTTTGAGAGTTTGAAGACTCTCCCACTACATATGGTTGGCTCTCTTCACTTTCAGCTTGTGGTTCAAGATATAATCTCCTATCACTAAACTTCCAGCCCCAACTAACATGTCTGTCACCTGCTGCTACGGCCACAGCAAGGATTTTATCAAATTTGTTCTTTTCACTTGGCCCTTTATAGGTCAGATCGCCCCATTTCTACTTTTATACATGTACACTGATCCAGGAAGGGCACAACCTTGCATGAAAAGCTTTAACACAGCTGCTGCAGATCTTACGATAGCCACTGGAGGTGGCTGCCAACCACAGTTTCTGCACCTAGTCAGTTGATCCTCCTCTGAAAGGACTTATTCTCAAAGTCTCTCCTTGCTTACCAGAATTCCAACCAAGATTTGAGCAATATTTGGCATCTTGGCTTCCAACTGAATAGACGTGGTAGAAACAGAATTCAGGTCTTGAGGTTACAGAAATATTGTTAAATAACTATTATTTGGTCTTTGTTGACTACAAGCATTAAAGTTTTGAGAAAGTAAACAAATATAAGGCAGAATAGTCTAAAGGATTGAAATTCGAGATATGGCTCTTGTTACAGATGAATATTGGAGAATTGAGGAAATTAGAATTTAAGAGAAAAGGCAAGCACAAAGCTCAGTGAAGGCACCTAGACCTACAACACCCAAAACAGGAAGGCAATAAATGGCAATGGATATTGGTCATTGGAAATAACTGTGTAACAGAGGAATTAATAAAAGGTAGACAAGCAGCCATTCTGTTACTACACACAGTCAATTAAGGTGAGGAAAGTGATTCTTTGTGAAGCATCAAGAATAGCTCAGTTGCTTCTCAATATCTCTATCTTAACCGAATATAGAACTTTAACTGAAACAAGTTGCATTAATGATTCAACTAAGATTTTTATTGTTGTAACAAACTCTCAACTATGAGACTGTTATTTTTCATTAAATAAAACTGCTTCATAAATATTTTCCACACATTTTGTGAAAGTTTTAATGGCACAGAAGGATTGTAAAATTAATGTTTTAAGGGGAAAGGTACAGGTCTTGTGGCTTACATGTAAGACAACTCCAAGTACCCTGACTTATTTTCCAAGACAACAATATTCTTTTGCTTTCAGGAATACAACTAGGCACACTTAGAGTCAGTTAGCATGGTCAATCATGAGGAAGAAAAATAACATTCTATCAGATTAATTAAAATATTTACTGCCACCTTCACACTGCAATTATTTTTTAAACAATTCACTTCTGATTTTCAGAAGAAAGTAACTAAAACCACTGACAGCCTAAAGTTAAACACAGTTTCCAAGATAAATATGTTTATGTAAGGGAAACAGAAGGGATAAAAACTGTTGCTAGGAGATAGCATGCATTTCATACATTTGTGAGGAGATCTATGAGCTTTTTCTGACTATGATTATTCTAACATATGCAATAGCTGTAATATTTTCAGAAAAATATTATTTGCTTTTATACTTTACTCACCAAAATAATTTCACATCTATCTTTTTGAAGGAAGATGTTAGAGGGGGCTCTTTAAATCCCTGCTTAATATTGGTGGGTCACAAAACATAGTAGACCTGAACTTGTGAGAGATTTGTGGGGCTGGTACACAGGGCTGTAGAGAGAATATCTCATGTTTGTATAGAAGCTTCACCTGTCAATAAAAAGCTGATGGTGTATAGGTGAGGCAGGAAGTAGGAGGGAGAAGTTCTGGGAGAAAGAATGGAGGCTGGGATAGAGTCAGGTACAGAAAGGATTTTCCCCAGACACTGAGGAGAAAGATGCATGAAGCAGAGGCGTGGTAACTGGCAGAACTTAGATTAGAATAAGTAGGATTATTAAGTTATGAGCTAGCCAGAGAATAAGTCAAAGAAATATGGCCTGAATGTTTGTAAATATTATAAAGTCTCAGAGTCGTTATGCTGAGAGCTGGGTCAAAGATGGAAAAAACAAACACCCTACATAACACAGAGGAAAGAAGGGAGGTGGTGAAATGGTCAGTATACAAGACATACACAGGCCAAATTGTAAGAAGAAAAAATTTTAAATATTAAAAATTGAATATCTTCTTTCTTGCAAATTGTATCTCAGATTTAAATGCTTTTACAGAAAAGTACTAAAGCAAACTCTAGCGGTAAATATTCCCTGATAATTAGAGGTTAAGGACATTAACACCTTAGGTTAGATAGTTTAAGAAATACTGGTTTAAAATCCAACTGCTGAACTGAGAAGGGGGCTAATATGTTAGGACACTCCATTCCAGAGGAGTGGGATGGGTGGAAGAGGGAGGAAAGGGTGGGTGAGTGGAACCAGGAGAGTTGGAAAGAGGGCACTGTGATGGGATGTAACTTAAAATAATAAATAAACATAAAAAAGAAATACTGGTTTATAAATAAATGATGACTTCTCTATAACAGTAGCTAAATCCTAGGATAACTAGCCTTGTATATGGTGGATTTTCTTTTTTGTCTTTTTTTTTGTTTTGTTTTTTGAGACAGAGTTTCTCTGTGTATATCTGGCTTTCCTGGACTCACTTTGTAGACCAGGCTGGCCTTGAATACCCAGAGATCTGCTTGCTTCTGCCTCCCAAGTGCTGGGATTAAAGGCGTGCACCACCACACCTGGCTTTTGGTGGATTTTCTATGAGGTAAATTACTCAACAACTATTAGTAAGGTGTCTTTTGAGGTGATGAGGTTAGACACAACTATTACTTGCTTTTACTAGTCTGTTCACAAAAGTGAATTTATTTGTTTTTAGTACACACACAAGCACAATGCTTGTCAATGATCTAAATAATGCTTGTCTCCTTCCACCACAAAATGTACATATTGTAGAGCTATCCTCAACTTATGGTGTTTGGAGGTAGAGTCTCTGGAAATTGAACGGCATAAGAATGGAATCCACAAGACATGGGTTAGTGCCCTTATAACCAGAGACCACAAAGAATTCCCTTCACCTTTCCACCATGTAAGAATGAAAAACAAAGACTTCATAGATGACTGAGCCCCTTGAAGACACTGCATCTGCTGGTGCCTAATCCCCAACTTTCCAGCATGCACAATTTATAGAAATACATTTGATTGCTTACAAGGTACCTCATATATGTACAGAATCTTATTATAGCTGCATGAATAGACTGATTAAGACATCTAGAATTTTTTTTAGGTGAGATTTCAGCTGAGATAGAAAAATCTGTGTTTTATGTCTTTTTATGTTCATACCACATTGACAAATAGCATCCATGCAGGCTTGTGGGTTCCCATACCTGATTAAGGATTTGTACACAGGAAATGGTAGATTGAGAAGTAAGAGACATTTCTTCAGTGATGTAGCCAAGGATTGTAAAAAGAAAAATTCTCACCAATGATCCTATAAACAGCTCTAGTAAAACTGATTGAGCCCCTTCTCTCTTTCTCTCTCTCAAACACATACATATACACATGAAAGAAGATTTTAGAGAGTATCTGTGGGACAAGAGAAAATGAAATATTTTATGTGGATGTATGGAGATATTATTATGTACAGCTAGTATATTAATATTTTTGAATGCTAATTAATTTGTGATTTGGTACATTATTATCAGTTATAACGTTTTTGGTGAAGTTTTAGAATTTTGTACTACCTAAGAACATTCATAATTTGAGTTCCACGTTTTAGTGTTTGCTTATTGAAACAAAAATTTGCATAGCCAGGCATTAGTGGCACACACCTTTAATCCTAACACTCAAGAGAGAGAGGTAGGTGGGGATCTTTGTGAGTTCAAGGCCAGGCTAATCTACAGAGAGAGTTCCAGGACAGCCAAGGCTAGGAACAGAAACCTTGTCTTTGAAAACAAAACAAAAAATTGCCCTAATTGTTCTTACTAAGACTTCCAAAAATATGTTGAATAAGAATAGTGAAAGTAGATTTTTTAAAAAAATTCTAGATCATAAAGGAAATGTGACTGTGAAATGGTAACATTTCAACCTTTTCCCATTTGAGATGACATTGGCTGTGATTTTTGTCATGTGTACTATTAATCATGCTGAGATGTATTTCTTATATAACTAATTTATTGAGAGATTTATATATTTATTTATTGATTTGTCTTGAATGCATGATAGAAACTTGTTTGCTTTTTTCAATTTACGACTACAATTTCATGGGTTTAGTTCTCCATTGCATTGATATTATATTTGCAGATTTGTGAGTGTTGTACTATCCCTTCTTGAGTGGACTAAATCCCACTTGATCTTGTAATACAAACATTCTTAGCATTTCATACTTGTATAGAACATGCTTTGATAAATCCACTTTCCTTTCTTTCCCCTCCCATTCCACCTTGTCAGCCCCCTCCCCAGCCTCCCCCAGCCTCCCCACCTCCACACACACCACTTCGCCTTCACAACTTCATGGATTCTCTCTTTTTAAATCAAGTCTACTTTTTGGTGCCTGTATGTATCGGGTGCAGGAGCATCTCAAGGAGCAGGGATAGCCTCTCAGAGTCCACACCCCTGATGAGATCTTAATCTCTTCTTAGGAACCATCAGTTACCAATAACTTTTCAGCTAGGAATGCACTATCATGGCCTCTGACCCATCCATAGTCAGATTTGGGTTGGCTTGATCTTGTGCTGGTCTTGTGCATGCAGTGAAAGTTTACTTGAGTTCATATACACATTGACATTATCATATCCAGGAAATGTTTCACTGTACATGTCCACTACCTTTTGTTCTTTTAGTTTTAGTTTGCTAGCAATTTTCGACAATGTCTTCATCTATGTTCATGAGGGATGCTGATGTGGAGTTTTCATTTATTTCTTTACCAGATTTTATTTATTGAAACATTGCAAGCCCTAGTTGTGCTCCCTTGTAGGCCCCAGTGTATGAGGAGGCTCTTGGCCCTCATATGACTGCTGAACTGGGGTGGGGGACTGTTATGTAGGGACACTCCACTCCAGAGGAGTGGGATGGAAGGGATAGGTGGTAGAAGGGGGGAGGGCGGGACTGGGAGGGGTGGAAAGAGGACACTGTGATGGAGATGGAACCTGAAGTAATAAATAAATATTTAAAAAAGAGTAGAGTATAGCAAAATGTCTTCCTTTTTGCATTTATTTGAATAATGTGTTTAGTGATTCTGTAATGTATTATAAAACAGTTGTAAAGGTACTATATATGAAACTTTTTTGATGGGAGACTTTTAATTACTACTTCAATCAACCTCTTCAAACAACATTAGTCTCTCTAGTTTCCCCATGTCTTCCTACCATACTGGTAGTTTATGTATGTCAAAGGATTTATTCATTTTCCTGGGAGTTTCTATTAACTGCGGTATAACTTTTGCATTTTTGATAATTGTAATTTCTTCTTATTCCATATCTAATTTTGAAGTTTTGCTCTATTTACTCTGCTAGTTTGGCTGACAGTTTGTCCATTTTGTTTTTGTTTTTCAAAAACCAACTTTAATTGAAGTGAGGTCACTGTTATTTTTATTTTTACCTTGGATTATGTTTATTTCTGCTCTGATTTTTATTGTGTTTTTCATTTTCCTAATTCAAGGTTTGGCCCAACTTTTTTTTAAGTCTTTGAGGTACATTATTATGTTGTTTATTTGAAATGTCTGTGGTTTTGATGTATAAAATCCCACCTTTTTGTGGTGCTAGGGATCGAATTAAAGTTCTCAAAAATGTTGGATAAGTGCTCTACCCCTGAAACACAACCCCAGCTCTAAACACCCTCTAATGCTGTTTTATCTTATGCCATGGGTTTTGGGTTGCTGTATTTTCGTTTGTTTTGAGACCATTTTAAATCTTTACTGGGCTATTTCTGCTTCCTACAATTGGAATATATTAATTTTGTAGTGAAAACAAGTAACAGCATTTCACATGACTAACATTTTATTTCAAAACTACTGTTTTCAAATATTACTGTATGCCACAAGTAAAATAATTCCCTGACTTTGAGTAATCATAAACACATGAAATGGTACAATGGATTAGAGAAAATCAGTTGCCATGAACATCTTGTCTGAGCAAATTCTTAATGACCAGTTCTGTGACATTAAAGGGTGAATCACCAGGGACTTGTTTTCTACCTTCAGCAGTTGTCTTTAGTTCTAGAATAATGCTTCATTAAGCCTGTACATGTGGTCAGTACCCACTAACAAAGTGTGAGTCAGGAATTTATTTAAAGATTAATCAAAGCATCTGCTCTATTCACATCTACTTTGTGAAATGTAACATTGTTGCTGTGAACTTTTCCCAACAGCCATTTGTATTAATCTTAATTTTCACCTGGAACATGACTGCTAAATAAACAGATGAATGAACTGGGGACGCTTCTAGTAGCACTTGATTCTCTAAAATGCAAACATCTTTCCAATGGTTAATATTTTGATATTAATGCTTAAGAATAAAGGTATTCTTAGATTAAACTTGATGCTGAATGCATTGGTTACTGCAGAGTGAAATGTAGCACCCAGGCTACACCCTTTACTCATATTTCCTTGCAGATTTGAAAATACAGAGAACTTCTAAAGTTAAGGGAAACAAGAGCAACTGAGTATAGCTGCCAATAGGATTTATGAACAGTAAAGCTTAGAAAGGGACATTTTATGTTGGTTGCTAAACTGTCCCAACACCAAAAGTAACTAATGGTCCCACTGAGATGATTCACCAATGTAAAGCAAAGCCTCAGTCAGCTGTGGCTCACCGTAGTTTGTTATTCTTCCATATTCCCTTGCTCATTCACCATATATTAAAACAATTACTGAGTACCATCTTCCCTGTGTATCCATGTATTCCACATCCGTACCCTTAACAAGCTCGAACAAAATCTAGGGTATTCCAAAAGCAAAGTTGAAGTTTTCAGTGTACCAAGCACTAGGCAAAATGCCCTCAGATGTAATTACACATAGGTGTATGGTGCCACAGTGGCCATTACTTCCTGTCTCTGATGAATACCCGTCATTTCAGCATCGTTCCTCATGTTATATACTGTGCTGTTAGCCCATCATAGTTGTTTCTTCTACATTGAACACACAAGGACTGTATTTCCTCTCATCATTATCCATTAAACAACAGAGTATAGCCACTAGTCACATGTCCTCTCCACGTGGTACTAGAAGTATTCTTTAGATGACATAATATATACCAGGTTGTATGTAGCCTATATACAAATAAGGTTGTTTCATACGTGGTATCTGAGCACCCCCTGAGTGACAGCTGTGAGGCTCCTAAAAGTAACCCTTAGTGGACAGAGCAGACCAGCTTTGCTTGTTACACCCACTCCCCTAAGGACTGTATCTGTAGACATGATCTCTTCTTACCAGAGTCTCCATGGACCTTCTGGAAAGATCACCTCACACCCCTTTGGTTCCCATTTCCCTTCTTTCTTCTGCTAACTCATACTTGTCCTTCACTTTAAGCATATTTATTGACAGCAAATAATTCAAATGTTCTTGTACAGCAGCTCATTTAATTCACATAAGCTTTCACTGTTCACTTAAGAAAGCTAATTCTGAGAAGCGAGAGAACTCGCCCAGGTTTTACAATAAGCCCATCAGAGCAAGATATTAATTCAAAACATCTTTCAGCACTTCTGCTTCTAATGGAGGTATGTGCATAGATACTGTAAAGATTTTTAAGTTATAAATTTACATATTTCTAAACTTTTGAGCCTTTCGAGTGTGAAGCCACCCTCCTTTTTTAGGTTACAGTACACCAAGAGAGAAAACCCTGTCAATGAGTTTTAGATCCTCTGCGCCTTAGAATTAATCAGCTGCACTGCTTTTGGCCCTCAGCCTGAAAGAGGCCGCATCACCTTTCAGAAAGGCCTAGGTGATGACTGTCAGAAAGGCCTAGGTGATGACT
>CAJQZJ010011242.1:3096901-3113785 GCA_907164525.1 Lophiomys imhausi
AAGGCCTAGGTGATGACTGTCAGAAAGGCCTAGGTGATGACTGTCAGTCATGCTGCTTGATCAGGATCTTGTGAGCCAAAAGTGATGAGTAGGGGCCAAGATATGATGGTGATTACAGGATCGTGTCTGTGCACTTTCAAAGGCCAGTGAGCATGCAGCTCACCTCTTAAGCCATGAGGGAAGAAGACTTTGTCCTACTTAGAAAATGTCCCTTGGGCTGGGAGTGCTTCATAAGGAAATAGTCTTAGAGACTTGCCTAAAGGTTAAGAACACAAGAAATTGAAGAGGGAAATTCCCGGTCCTTGCCCAGAAAAAAAAAAATTCCAACAGTCTTTGAGCAAAGGAAATATCTTCTCTCTAAATAAAGGAGCATGAATGAGAGGAAAAATTGCATGCATTATTAATCATCTCTTTCTACCGCTGCCTTTAACTTGGAGCCCGGGCCACAATTTAATATGGATCTTTTTCACAGACTCTTGCCTGAATTTCCCAAAGCATGTACTATAACATCATACGGTACTGAGGTAGTTTAGAACAGAATAGTGAAAACGAAGGCCATGTGTTATGTTATAGGACCTGAAGGCAGGGAAATGTTTCATCAGTATCCAATGCTGAGGAAAGTCTCTGGATGTGAAACATTCATGTCTACAACAGAGTATAAGAAAACAGAAAGGAATGACTAGATTAATAGACAGTACAGTAGACACTGGGGTTCATTTCCTCCTGTTAGGTTACCTTGTCCAGGCTTAATGTAAGGGCATTTGCCTTGTCTTATTGTATTTTGATTTGTCATATTTGCCTGTTGTCTCTGGGAGACTTGCTCTTTCCTGAAGGGAGATGGTGGAGGAGTGGATCTGGAGAAGAAAGGACATGGTGGAGAGCTGGAAGGAGTGGAGGAAGGAGAAACTATGGATGGTCAGGATGTATTGTATAAGAAAAGAATATATTTTCAATTTAAATTAAAAACAGAAAAGAAATTAATAATCTACCTTGGTTATGAATTTCCATGAACTATACCAAAAAAGGAAAAACAAAAAAGACATAGAAATAAAAGCTGGGAATAAAAGGTATTGTAGCCACCAATGGTCATGCTGAACACCAGAAAAGATGGTGACATTGGAAATGTGATTATAGAGAAGTGAAGATGGAGAGGAGGGTATGTGGCCAGTATTTCCAGTAGGACAGCATCAAATGATTAGCAATTAAGGGACTAGCAGAGTATCAGGGGCAGGGAAAAATATCAAAGTTCTACCCAGGTCTTTAAGTAGAGGAGCTGCAGTAATTGACAATGCCTTCACCACAAAGAACAAAATACCTCCTACATTGGAGCACAGAAAATTATTGTATTATTATCTTTTGGGTACTGTTATATAAGCTAATGGGAATATATAGCAAACAGTAACAAACCTTGGAAAATATTGAGGGCTTATTCTATGATATAAAAGCCACGTGACAGTAATGAAACAGGAAGAATACATGGACAAGAGCTATATGATGGATCTATATAGAGAAGTAGGTGGATGAAGGTTTGCAGGCTTAGTATTGGCCAATTTGAATGATTCGGGGTGTGGTTTGTCTGATACCTGTCCCTGCACAGATTAAGAAGATTGGATATTGACATTGAATATGAAAATCTGACTAAGAAATTGAGTGTGTAGTTCATTTTCTGTACTTGTATGCAAGTTGTTTGCAGTCACCAGGGATTAGCCATTCTTGAGTCTCGAGTTCCAAATCCCTCAGAGTCAGAGAGGCCCCAAGATGCCCAATATCAAATTAAATGGAGAGAAAATTAAAGCATTTCCTCTAATATCTGGGACAAGGCAAGGATACCCACTCTACATATATCTCTTCAACACAGTACTTGAAATTCTAGCTAGACAATAAGACAATTAAAGGAGATCAAGGGGTGCAAATTAGAAAGGAAGAAGTCAAAGTATCCCTATTCGAAGACGGTATGATAGTATACATAAGCGAACCCAAAAAATCTGCCAGAGAACTTCTACAACTAATAAATACCTCCAGCAAGGTGACTGAATATAAAATTATTTCAAAAAATCAGTATCCTTTCTTTATGCAAAAGATAAATGGACTGAGAAATAAATCAGGAAACAACACCCTTCACAAACATATAAAAACACCTGAGGGTAACTCTAACCAAACAAGTGAAAGACATGTACAACAAGAATTTGAAGTCCTTGAAGAAAGAAATTGCAGAGGATGTCAGAATTTGGAAAGATCTCCCATGTTCATAGATAGGTAGGATCAACATAATAAAAATGTTTGTCTTACCAAAAGCAATATATAGATTCAATGCAATTCCTATCAAAATACCAACAAAATTCTTTACAAACCTTGAAAGAACAATTCTCAACTTCATATGGAATAACAAAAAACCCAGAATAGCTAAATCGATTGATTTATAAAAAAAAAAAAATCTGGAGGTATCATCATCCCAGATTTCAAGCTGTACTGCAGAGTAATAGTAATAAAAACAGTGGAAGAGGATGGGGGGTTGAGGGTGGGAGGGTGGGACGGGAGGGGGAATAGGGAGGGGACTGCGATTGAGATGTAACTTGAAGAAATAAAAAATAAAGGAAAAAAAAGAAATATTTACGGAAGGGGGGAAAAAAGTAATAAAAACAGCATGGTACTGGTATAGAAACAGGCCACTTGATCAATGGAATCAAATTGAAGACCCAAAAATAAACCCACACACCTATGGTCACTTAATTTTTGACAAGGAAGCCAAAACAGTACAATGGAAACTTTGTTACCTGTTAGTGGGACAACTTGCTCTAATGGTGCTGCTATAAAGGCCCCCAGTGCAAGAGGAAGCTCTTAGCCCTCATATGACTTCTGAACTCACGGGGGCTGATATGTAGGCACACCCAACACTGGAGGAGTAGGATAGATGGGAGAAGGGAGAAAGAGTGGGAGGGTGGGACCAGGAAGGGTGGAGGGAGAGGACTGTGATGAAGATGTAACTTGAAATAAATAAACTTTTTAAAAAATGAAAGTCATGGTTATTGGCCTAGCAAATGAGATATTTGAATAAACTCACTAGGTTGAGTGGATTAATAAAGCATAATTATTTGAAAACATCTCTTATTTTAAAAAATTAATAACATTTTAAAATTTTATTATTTTTTTTATTTTGTTTTTTGAAACAAGATTTCTTTTTATACCTGGGCCTGTTCCTGGAATTCACTGTGGGCCAGGCTGGCCTCAAACTCAAACACCCATCTGCCTCTGCCTCCCCAGTGCTGGGACTAATGGCATGTGCACCATCACCTGACAATAACATTTTAAATGAAAAGTTATAACTGAGCATATTTATGAGGTTAAATTTGATATTTTGATAATGTTATGCAAAATAGAATGAATCACTCTAATTGGAGGGAATGTCGTTTTTGTTATTGGTGTAACCACTGAGAAGCTTCTCTTGTTCCAGTAAATGACCACCCACTTACACTCAGGGAAGAAACTTGAGGTAAGCCCAGTGGGTCATACACAAAAGGAAAGCGTGAGAGCAGAAATGGGGAAGGAATAATCCCATAAGAAGGGGGTGGACGGTGGATAAGGGGATGGACTTAAAAATAACTGAAGTTCATTACATAAATGAGTGAAACTGCCAAACAATTAGAAGTGTTTTTTTAAAGTGTCCATCTATTCTGTGGTTGATCCAGGCATACTCTCCCAATATGTCTCATCCACAGTTGGTGGAAACCTTAGATGCAGAACCCAGAGACACTAAGGGTTGGATATAATTAGATTTTTTTCCTATAATAATACAACTTAGGGTTGAAAACTCTACCTAATACTCTAATAAGTAGGCCTGGTCTGCTGCTCTGCTTGTATTTGTACATAAAGTTGAATCACAACAAGAACCCATCTGTGCAGCCACTGGCTACAGACCTACACAGATGAAAATGACTAGAAGCAACAGATACAAGGTGGCCTGAAAGACTAAAGTACTCCTGGCTACAGAAAAAAGTTTACCACCCGTTATGTCCTGCATTTTTGTTTATATTAAAGCATCACACTATTTTAAATTACCATATATACTATATATGATATATATACTATATATATGGTATATATAGTATATATGGAAATTTTTAAAGCAAGCACTAATTCTTGGATCATACTGTTACACTGATCACTCTCAAAAATAAAAATTTTAAATGTGCTTTCAGACTAAAAATTTACATAGAAGTCTAAAGAATGCATCTTAAATAATAGAATTGTATAAGTATTGTTAATATTGCTAATAAGTTGATTGTAAATAGGAAGTAAAATAATAACTGTGTATAATGTACTTTCAAAGAGTACCAAATGATAGGGCATGGATATTATGAAATGCAGACACTGTTCCTACTGAAAAGAGCATCTGACATTCCCGTGTCCCCGGCACAGAAAGAGTCCCTTCATTAGATTGTTGCCTGCAAAGTTTACTACTGAGTCATTGTAACCTGAAAAATAACTATGGACAAGGAAAACATTTCAGCCTGAGAAATATGGCATACCATAATGGAAAAAAACAGATCATATGTCTCTCTCTCTCTCTCTCTCTCTCTCTCTCTCTCTCTCTCTCTCTTTCTCTCTTCTAGTTTTTGATGATATTCCTCAGCTTCATGAATTCTTATAAAAACCATACAGCATTTTTTTTTCTGAAATCAGTAATGGAAGTATATTACAGTAATGACAAGGAGAAGACCAAAATAGTTCCGAATAGGCTGAGAAAGAATTGGGGTTTTCAAGGTTATTTGATGGAGGAGCAAAGTGTGAAGGATTTTAAACATCCTAAACTGTTCTCCAATTCCTTTTCACTAGCGTGAATTTGTTTACAATCAGTGGGTTAACTGACATCATTTGAGAACGGGTCACACCATACATAAGTATGTGCCTTACAAAATCTTCCCCTCCCCAGGTTTTTACAAATTATTTGTTTTATTTTTTGAAATTATACTATAATTACATCATTTCTCCCCTTCCCTTTCCTTCCTCTAAAACCTATCATGTACCCCTCCTTGCACTCATTTAAACCTGTGACTCCATTTTTCACTAATTGTCGCTATACAGTCATGCACATGTGTGTATATATCTATGTACATATTCCTAAATTAATAAAGCATTCTCAGTCTATATTATATTTCCTGTATGTATGTTTTCTTTGTTGAATAAATGCAAAGATAAGTAAGTACTATGTGTGCTTGTTAAATAACACTGAAAACAATGACTAAACAAATATACCATAAACAATATAAAATATAAACGAATATAAAAGAGGAAGAATAGAGCTTCCTTTCATTCCTCTGGACCTTGTCATTTTCTCTTATCTTTCTTATATCATCAATATTTAGGAGACGTGGTAAACTAAGGCAGGGATGATTTTAGAAACCAAGCTTCTAGTTTACATTGTCAGACATACTTCCCTAATCCAACACAAGCTGTGCTCCAAATCGACGCAGGAAACATTACCAAAGAGTACAACTGAAGTTAGAATGTTCACAAATAATTATAAACAATTGAATGGTTTACTTTGTAAAGTTCAGTAGTCAATCATGCTACAATTACCAAAGTCCTTGCAAGCACCCAACCAACTTGGCACCTGTTTCGTTTCCCTGCGCAAACTTCAGGTTCCTACTCACATGCATCTCAAGGCTCACGTGTTTTCCTTCCTTGTGTGTTCTACTCCACCAATTTGAAAGACAGCACAGCAGTAATGGACTTGTTAATAGATGACTATAGTAGGTTCCAGGGCTATGCTAACACTCGGCAGAAATGCATTCAGGGCTTAGTAAATAAGTTGGTCGAGCTGTGTTATTATTTTGGAGTGAGGGGAAGAAGTCATTTATAGAACCACAGGAAACGCACAAATAGGTAAGAATCTACCTCTCCCCGCTTTGCAGGATGCACTTCCTGGTGTGCATAGCAGAGCATTTATTACTCCTGTGGGTTATCTAGAGTCACTGGAGCATTACACTGACCCAATGTAAGCAGTGTGTTACTTGAGGAAAGAAACAAACAAGTCCCATTCAGGGATATTACAGAAGCAGCTGATGGAGGATCCTGCTTCCTCTAGTTGCTTGTGTTTTTACTTCCACTGAGTTTTTCTGTTTGCTGCTTATTTGTCCTAAGGATCACTAAACAGCTCAGGCTGGCTTCAAACCATGGCAATCCTCCTGCTTCAGCCTTCCAAATGCTGAGATTACATGACTCACCACTTGCTACTGTATTCTGTTCACCTGATGTATTTACTGTGTATTCTTTTGTTTCAGAAAACAGTTTTACTTGTTGAAAAATAGCTCAAAGACTACAGGAGTGAATAAATGAAAGAGTACAGATAACACAGTTTTTCCCACGGCTCCCGCTTTGCCACCACTGCCTAGGCTTCAAGTCCAGCTGCTAATAGGAACCAATCAGTCAGCAGATCTACGAAGCAATGCATCTGGCGTGTGCACATGGAGAGTATAAGGCTTTGAGTATTTTTGATAACATGGTGTCATCTGGCTTGGATTTTGGTTTGCTTTAGAAATATTTTGCCACACAGTCCTGGTTGAACTCCAACTTTGCTATATAGCCAAGGATGAATTCAAACTTCAGATTACCCTGCCTCCACCTACCAACAGCTCAGATTTCAGCTGCATGCCATCAAACCCAATAGAAATGGAACCAGAGCTTCATGTGTGCTAGGAGAACACTCTGTCAACTAAGCTACGTCCCGAACCTTGGTATGTCTTATAATATTTACTAACCATAGATTATAAAGTGTATTGACAGAACTACCTCATATTTTTAAATTATTATTTGTGTGTGTGAATGTGTATGTGTGCATGCACACATTCACATGCAATACCTATGTACGGAGGACAAAAAACAACTTTCTAAAATTGCTTCCTGTCTTACCTTTCACCATGGATTCTAGGGATCAAGTTCAGATTTTCCTACTCATGCTATAAGCACCTTCACCCCCTGAATCATCTAGTGGCCCTTCCTGCTATTCATTAACAGTGATGTAACATTCCTTTGTGTATCAAAAGTGATCTGTTTAACCAATTCTTTTTGAAGCATATTTTATACTGTTTCAAACTGCACAATTCTGGATTTGCAGGGCAAGTTGACAGCTTCTTGTGCGTAGGCTAGCACAGGGCTCCAAGAAACATCTCGGCAATGTTTACTACCTTTCAGACATTGTTGTGCATACTTTCTTCACTTGGTACTCACATAATAGGTATTTGAATTCAGGATTATTGCTATCTCATTTTTGGAATCCTTTTGTTTAAGAGATACAGGGTTGGGGGGAAGGGGATGACTTTTTGCTTAGTTAGTAAATGGCAGAGTCAAGTTTCAAACTTACACTCTCTAGCTCCAAAACATAAATCCAACCACTACACAGAACTACAGGTTGAATGTGAAGTGTCTCCAGCAGGTGCATGCTTTTGAACATAGTTGTTGAGAAAAATAAGTGCCTTGCTGTTGGTACTTTCTGGGAAGGTGATGGAGCCATTGTGACCTGGGACCTGGGTGGGTGATGTAGGCTTCCACGTGAGTACCTTGAAGGATAGCCTCTCTTTAATTCCAAGTAGCTGTCCACTTCCTGATCCACTATGATGAGAAAAAGGCTTGCTCCATGCTCTAACTTTGTAGTCTGTAGCTTTTTTCTGACCTTGTGAGTCTGAATTTGCCCACACACATGTTTTAGGCATTACAAACACTAGTTCTCACTTTCTGGCTTGGTTGAACTGGTGAATTAACATAAATGAACCAGTGATTTTTTTTTAATTTCCTATATTGATTTTCTCAAAGTTGTTGTTCAAGAACACAGTTGTTGAAAAAAAGCCTCTAATCTGATATTTCTGGCTGCGCTCCAGTGAGATTTGAAAGACATGGCATTAGATGTGTGATTTGAAATTTTCCAATATTTATGCAGAGGAACCAGAGTCCATTGGCCAAGACTGACACAAATGTCAGATTGAAGTTTTCACAGCGTGAGAAAGAGAACTTGTAAAACTTTTGAGAAGGAAATGAAAAATTGATAACTCAATGAGAGGAAATATTCAAATTGAAGAGATATTTTGCAAAAAGTTATATATAGCACTGTTTGGGAAAAAATGGTATAAAAGCTATAGTTATCTGAAATTTTAAACATAAACATAAAAAACATCTATTTTTTCATTTTATATGGCTAAATCAATCCTGTACAATAAAAAAAAAACATATGGAGGTATCACTGCCCCAGATTTGAAGCTATTCTACAGAGTAATAGTAATAAAAACAGCATGGTACTGGTATAAAAACAGACCAGTTGATCAATGGAATCGAATTGAAGACCCGGAAATGAACCCACACACCTATGCTCACTTAATTTTTGACAAAGGAGGCAAAACTGTACAATGTAAAAAGGACAGCATCTTCAACAAATGGTGCTGGTCTAATTGGATGTCGACATGTAAAAGAATGAAATTAGACCCATACTTATCACCTTGCACAAAGCTTAAGTCCAAGTGGATCAAAGACCTTAACATAAGTCCTGACACAATAAATCTAATAGAAGAGAAAGTGGGGAAAGCCTCAAACTCATTGGCACATGTGACAACTTCCTGAACAGAACATCAATAATAGCTCAGGCTCAAAGACCAACAATCAACAAATGGGACCTCATGAAATGGAAAAGCTTCTGTAAGGCAAAGGAGACTGTCACTAGAACAAAATGGCAACCTACAGATTGGGAAAAGATCTTCACCAACCCCACTTCTGACAGAGGGCTAATATACAAAATTTATAAAGAACTCAAGAAATTAAACACCAAGAATCTAAATAATCCAATCAAAAAATTGGAAACAGAGCTAAACCAAGAATTCACAAAGGAGGAATCTCTAATTGCAGTGAGACATTTGAAGAAATGCTCAACATCTTTAATCATCAAAGAAATGCAACTCAAGACGACTCTGAAATTCCATCATCTCACAACTGTCAGAATGGCTAAGATCAAAAGCTCAAATGACAGCACATGCTGGTGAGGTTGTGGAGGAAGGGGAACACTCCTCCATTGCTGGTGGCAGTGCAAACTTGTAAAAATACTACATAAATCAGCCTGGTGATATCTTAGAAAACTTGGAATAGCCCTACCTCGAGACTCAGCCATACCACTTCTGGGCATCCACCCAAATGATTGCTCACCAAACCACAAGGACATATCCTCATCTATGTTCATGACACCCTTATTTGTAATTGCTAGCAACTGGAAATAACCCAGATGTCCCTCAAATGACAAATGGATAAAAAATATGTTGTACATTTATACAATGGAATACTACTCAGCTATCAGAAACAGGGAAATCATGCAATTCGCATCTAAATGGATGGAACTAGAAAAGCTCATCCTGAGTGAGCTAATCCAGACTCAGAAAGATGCACATGACATCTACTCACTTATAATTGGATTTTAGCCATATAGTACAGGATAACTATCCTATAACCAACACACCAAAAGATCAGGAGCATAGACTTTGTTACATATCAATGGGACAATTTGCCGTAGGGGTGCTATCATTTAGGCCCCCATTAGCCCTTATATGACTGTTGAACTGAGAGGGGCTGATATACAGGGACACTCCACATTGGAGGAGTGGGATGAGTGGGAGGGGGAGGAAAGGGTGGGAGGGTGGGACTGGGACAGGGAGGGGTGAAAAGAGGGCACTATGATGGAGATGAAACTTGATGTAATAAATAAAAATTATAAAAAAGAAAGAAATTCCAGAAAAATAAAATAAATTTTATACAGAATATAGACTGTAAAAATATTAAAGGTTCATATTTAGGAAGCTGTGATTCCTGTAAAAATCACCAGCCAACTGATTATGTGAGATGGGAAAAGGTAATGAACATCTCCAAACCTATGAACCCCAATCTGAACTTTAGCTCTGTTTTCTTCTTTCTAGGTCTTCTATAAATATTAGCTGAGTTGAAATATTTGCAAAGGATTCTCAGACTGTAAATATAAAGCAAGCATTTAAGACACTCTTACCGTCATGGGATTGCAGTTTCCCAACTGGGACTTTATGTGCAGAAACACTTATTACTGGGTTGATTTTCTACTGTCCTTGGCTTTCTTTTTCAAACAGATGACATGCTACAGCTGACTTACAAATGGCCACCAAAGGAAAAATGCACTTAATTCCATTGGTTCTTTAATTGTTCTCAACCAGCTGTTTGTATCACATGGAAGATCACAGCTTTTCCAGTATTCATAACCCAATCCTTTGGATTACTGGAATGTCCCTCATATAGTTGAATGTGTTTCAAGGCTTTCATTCTCTTGTAATTTGTTTTTCTCAACTATTGTTACAAATAATTATGTAGCAAGAGAGAGATGGATCTGTATGAGTTATGAAGCAATAAAATGCCATAATTGGTGATAAGTATGGCTTTCTTCTCCGGAACTGTGTAGCCATCGCATGTCAGTGTCTTTCCGATAAGCAGCAGTTACAAAACAGCACTGAGATAATCTGCACTTTAGAAAGCAAAGCATAAGCAATGTATGTTTTCAAAATAATAAAATTAGGATATATTATATACATCCTCAGAAGTCAGAAGACATGACCTTCAGATAGCATGAGAAAGAAAATAATCTGTAAAGTTTTGAAGATTCAGTGGGGGAAAGTCAAATTGTTTATCTCATGTTAAAGCCTATTATTTGAGCCATGAGGACTGTCATAAAATAAGCTGAGATATAATTTAATATAAGGAATGGTGCTTTGGAGACAGCTTTTCTTTAAGAGGCCAATTTTTCTTTCCAGTTTACTTAATTGTTCTCTAAAAATTAGTATGCCTTGTCTTCATGACAACACAAATGAAGTAATAGAGACTTGCTCTGCGCTGTCCACAAAGTCCATGATCTTTCTTACAACTGGCTGAACGTCTGTGGAAAGAGCCTGTGAGTATGGCTTCCCTTCGCTGTGAAGTGCAAGGATTTTACCTGTTCACATCAGCTCATATTCAGCGTCTACCAATTTATAAAACATCTGCTCAGTTACTCTAGCTACTTTCTGTAGTGTCTGATGTATGCGACCTGTCTATCCTTTATGGAAACAGCTGTTCAAATCCACTGTCCACTGACATAGACATCTTTCATTAGATTTCTGGTTAGCTGAGTCACTTTTATTGAAGATGAGTCACCAATGTATAGATTTTCTGGGGGGTTTTGTCATACATTTGGGAGTTATACTCACTGTAGTATTTGCTGTTGTTACGCTAGCAGATTTGAATCAACATTTCTTCACTTGGGGATGTCTTCAACTAGAACAAATTGTAAAACACTACTAAGTCTATTATTCCACAGAAATCAAAAGAAAAATTCTAAGCATTTTCCAAAGTAGCCTCCTAGTTAGTTCTGTCTGAGACAGGACTTTTATTTTCTTTGGGTAGAGCCCAAATATGGAACAGCCTGGCCATGTGGTAGGTCTACTCCTACAATTGACATTCATTCCAGCCATGTGTAAGGGTTCGCCTTTACACATATTAACACTTGGGATATCTTCATTCTTTAGTAGCCATCCTAAAGGATGTGAAATGATATCCCACTGTGGCTTTTATTCATCTTCCTGGGGATTAGTGATAGTGGTCACCTTTCATATTCCTTTGGTCACTAATGGTTCTTCACTGGAGGAGAACTTATTCAGTCTCTGAGCTCACTTTGCACAAGTTGCCTTTTCTTCCCTTTATTTTCCTTATTTTCCTTTAATTATTCAAATTCTGTATTTGTGTTATTGAACTTTAAGTCCTGTATCCACTTGATTAATGCCTACCTTGTACATGCAATTACAGAAGGTACTTGGGTTCTGCTTTGCTTTGCTTTACAGGATGGTACCTCCCTGCTTGGTTTTTTACCCGTTACCTTTGCTTTTCATATTTTATTCAAAAAGCAGGTATCAAAATGTATCGAGGATATTTTCACCTCTGCATTTTCTTAGGAGTTTCATAGTTTCAAGTTTTACATTGAAATAATTAATACATTTTGGGTTAAGTTTTGTAGGATGACCTGGATAGTTTCATGGTGTTGTTGATATTGAGGTTTTCTAACACAATTTATTGAACAGACTACTCTTTACCCATTGTTTATATTCCTGGCAACTTTGTGAATGATTATTAAAAGCAAACCTATAAAAGCCTGCTTTTATTTCTGGGTTGTCAAGTCTGTTCCATTGAATCTATATGTCTGTTATTTCATTTATTCTTTGAATTTTTTTCACAGTTGTAAATAATAAAATGTGATTCACTCTACCATCCATTTCACAACTTCCCAACTCCCCCTGTATCTCTCCCAATATATCACCCTCCTTTAAACCACTAGAAGTTATACTTCTCTAAATAACATATCTCAAAATATTTTAAATAATTATATAATATTAGAATCATTATTTTTCCAGCAATTTACTGAAATTTTATATTCTTTTATTTATTTTTTTAATTGGCAATGTATTCATAGACTATGTGGGAGAAAGTGGCATGTTTTAGAGTTAAGTGCTATGTTCCAGTGGCCTTTTTCTAAGCCCAGAATGAAGACTATTTTAATCTTGCATGTTATTCAATGTGTATCTTTTCCATTTTCCACCATCCCCATAAAGTCCCAAAGCTAATTAACCAGGCAAGGAAGTTTACGTTTCTGAATCTGCTATAATATCAAACTGTATGGACTCTGCCCATGAGAGTTTTGTGCCACAATGCCTTTTTTTTCCAGGTAGAACATAATCCTTTGTTCCAACTTGATATCTCATAGCCTACTGTGTCAGTCACAAGCCACACTCTTCTAAATTTAGCTCAAATGCCTTTTCTCTCATTTCTCACTAATATTATTCTAATGTGCCTTCATATAGAAACATTCATCCATTTGTTTACTAAGAATCTGGAATCTGATAAACAGGACTTCACACATTCCTTTTGCTTCTGTTTCTCCATATGCACAGATTGTGGCTAAAATCTCAGGCCTCACAAGACAAAGTTCGCTTTATATAGCTATGATTAGAACTGTTATTATTTGTATTACTCAGCTACACTTTTCCTAGAAACCAAATTCCATCTTACTGATGTTGCTGAAAGTGTTTTCATATCCTATAAAATATGGTAAAACATAAAAAAAAAACTCACTGAGCCTAATATTAGTGTTACATATGTGTGTGCATGGATGTGGGCCCATCCCTTGGGGAAATGCAGGCTGCTGTGGAAAACAGATATCAATGATCTCTACCTATTCTTGATCCTCAGCAAACTACAATACATGTCTGTTTTTCTGCCAATACTGTACTGTTTGATTATTAAAGACTTGAATGTTATTTGAAGCCAGGAAAAATAATTTATTCAGCTTTGTTCTACATGCTTCGGGTTTTTTACTAAATCTTGAGTCTCTTTCATTTCCACGTGAATTTTAAAATTAACTTTTCAATTTCTGTGAAATTTTCATTAGCACATTGATAGAGATTATATCAGGTCTGTACAGCTCTTTGAGTAACATGATTTTTTTTTCCTGTTCTTCTTTTACCAAACCACAAAAATGAGATTGCTTTATGTTCATCTACATTTTGAATTCCCTTTCATTGTTGTTTTATATTTTCAGTGTAGAAATATTTTAACAACTCAATTAAACTATTTCCAAGTATTGTAATACTTGCAATTCTATTGTAAGTGGACTTCTTTCTTAAATCCCTTTCACATTTTTTTTTGTAGTGTACTGTTGTAGTGTACAGAAATTCCCCTAATTTTTATACACTAGCTTGTATTCTGTTAAGGCACTGGGTGACTGTATGAGCACTAATAATTTTTGTGAGTTATTCACTATTTCCTAATATGAATGGCAATTACAGAGATAATTTGCATGTTTTTATTTTCACTTTCCAATTGCTTTTGGTGGGACTTCTAGATCTATGTTAAGTAGAAGTAGTGAAAATAAATCTGTCTTTTCCATGATCTAAATGAAAATGATGAAAGCTTTTTACATTTGACTCAGTGTGAGTTAAAAGCTTGTTATGTGTGGCTTTCACTATATTGAGATAAATTTCTATATATCTAGTTTATGGGGTGCTTACTTACAAAACTATTTTATTTTTTTAAATACTCTTTCTCCATCCATTAAGATGATCATGTAATTTTTTTATTTTTGTTCTGTTAACATGGAAGACTAGGTTTGTCAGTTGCTGTGTGCTGAACTATCCTTACATTTCTGGTATAAATCCCATTTAGTGATGGTGTGTGATGCTTCCACTGTGTTGTCAAATTTGGTTTTCTTATGTTGTATTGAGGATTTCTGTATTATAACCAATAAGGAAAGTTAGCTGTAATTTTCTTGTAGTGTGTGGGACTGGCTTTGATATCAAAGCAATATCAAGGTAGCCTCATGAAAGGAACTTGAAAGTATTCCTTCATCCTCAATTGCTTGAAATAGCTTGAGAAGGATTCTACCATCCTTTCAGTGACTTGGAGAATCCAGTAAAGCCATCTAGATTGGGATTGCTTTGTTGGGAGATTTTGACTACTAACACAGTTGATCTGTGCAGGTTACCGCTTCTTCTAACCCAGCCTCAGGATCTGTGTACTTCTAGGAAATTATGAATTTCCTCCACATTCAATCTATGCGCATGCAGTTATTCACAGAGAAACCTTTAGGATCCTTTGTACCTCTGGACCATTGTTATAAGTCTTCTCTTACATTTTGACTTCTGTTGTTTGAAACTTATCCCCTTCTTTCTTGACATGTCTATTTGTAGGTTTGTTGTTTTGGTTAATCAAGGGAAAAACTAACTCAAACACCTTAATTTTAAATAGTTTTTCAATGATGTGTAGCTTTTATTTTTTGGCCAATCATTGTTTCTTTCCATCTGCTGACTTTGTGGTTGTTCATTTGTCTGTTTGTTGTAGTTCCCTTTGAGATAAAATTAGGCTGATGTCTGGTTTGTGCTTTGCTTTGATAATGTTGATGTTTATCTGCATGTATTCTCTTCTTAGAACTGCTTTTGTTACATCCCTTATGTTTAGGTAAGTTGCGTTTCTACTTTTATTGATTATAATTCTAATCTTTATAATTCTAAGGGTTGGCAGTAACTATGGATGCATGAAAATGTTCAAATGGAAAGTTACCATGTAGTAAACTAAACTTTAACTTAAAAATTTTAAACAAAATTTTAAAAAGCTTGGAACAGAGCATCATTGGAGAACAATGCTGTCCCAAGATGCAATGGCCTTTAAACAAAAATGTAGTGCCAGGTATTGGATACATTCCTATGAGTGCACACATCTCAGAGGTTCCCACCCCCAAAATACAAGTCACTGCCATTGTTCTTCATTATCCAACAGAACCAGATGGCATGACCTTATTTCTGAGTATGCCACACACTTTAGTTACAGCACAGTACAGAAATCAAGTTGTGCCTGAGTGAGAAACCAATCTTCCTGCTGGGCAACACTCATGGTGCCAGAAACCACTATGTAGGCTCAGAGAGAAGACTCATCAGTGGACTTATACTTTAGACCATGCAGTCAATACTTAGCCAGCAGGCAAGATATGCCCCCTGGTACAATAATAGCATGAGTATTTTAGACATAACTTACACTGTGAATGACTTGGAAGCCCACTGCCACATGGGAATACAGACTAACACTGGTCAAAGCCTATGATTGGCTAAGTCATGGACCCAGTAGAGGACTATGCTCCCTGCTGCTTTCCCTTACTTGACGTGTTGTGAAATCTCCTTATATTTGTGTTTGTACTCATGGACTAGTGCCACTTTCATACTGTGGCAGAGAAGTTTCTTTTTGCAGAGACTTTTATCTGGTCAAAATACTGAGAGAAAATGGCCATTTAGTGCTCAGCCCTAGACAGGACAGCTATATTACCCACCTAAAGTCTTAGGTTGCCTCATTGGGCAGTGATTAGAGATGGTGTAAGAGCTGGTAGGTGAGGATGGGAGCCACGAAGTGCTATCAACATGGCCCCTGTAGTCATGAGCACATAGCAGATGTAGATAGATGCCCAAGATTGTTTGGTATATGTCTGTTGCTATCTACAGTGTTCCAACTACAGTGTTTCCATGCTATAATAGAGCTTTATGTTAACTTTAATAGAGATGATTTATCAATTTTGTATATTCAATATCCTGCAACCTTTACTTTATCAATATCATATTTTTGCATCTTATTTTAAAAATAATCCCCTAGCTGGGCGGTGGTGGCGCACGCCTTTAATCCCAGCACTTGGGAGGCAGAGGCAGGCGGATCTCTGTGAGTTCGAGGCCAGCCTGGTCTACAAAACGAGTCCAGGACAGCCAGAGCTGTTATACAGAGAAACCCTGTCTCGAAAAACCAAAAAAAAAAAAATAATAATCCCCTAATAATGAAATTTCCATTAAACTTTGTGATCACTCTCTTATTTTTAGACTCTTTATTCAGTTAGAATTGACAGGAATTTGTTTTGTTTTGTGATAATTGCATTCTTTACTGATAAGTGTATACATACACTTAATCATAACCTTTTCATATAATTTTTTATGAATCCATGTAAGTATTACACTTTGGTCGGTTCTCATATGTTGCAGTTTATTTCTCCATTTGTATTGTTTTCATAATAAGATGCCATATGGCCATGATTAATAAAAAAAACAAAACTTTGTCCTCAGAGCTATAGTAAATTTTGGAGACTAAAAAATAATGAACTTCATAGATCTTATCTTTAGCATTAACTAACCTACTTCATGATTATCTCTCTATTATTTGTCTTGGGCCCCTTAGACAGTTACTGAAGTCTATGAATGTTTCCATAAATTAAAATATTTATATTTATGAAGATAAATATTAAAACAAAATGATCCACTGTAACAAAACAGTATTCAATGT
>CAJQZJ010011242.1:3116468-3128952 GCA_907164525.1 Lophiomys imhausi
AGACTGTATCAGAAACTTATATATTCACTAAATCTAACTTATATTAACCTATCAGCCCCTTCACTTTACTTCCAGTTATTAATTCCTAGTCTTCTGGAGCAATGTAAAACATTTCAGCCATGGCCAGAAGGTAGACATATATTTGCCATCACACAAAAAAATAACAGCTTTCAGCATCAATATTTATATTTCCAAGTCAATGAACTCTGTACTTGTTTCTTCTCCTGTTCATTTGACAAATTATCTGATTGGAACCCACAATGTATTTCATAATTTGCTAATGTACAACATTAATTTGAAAATGAAAAGGTTCAGCTTTGGGCTATTCTGTAAGAGAAGAATATTCAAACCTGTTTAATATTACCATTTTCTTCTTAGAATTTTAGGGTTTCGTGTCTCTTGGCTGAATTATAAATGATGTATTCAAAGATTATCACAGGTTCATCATCCATTGATCTAATGCCCTGTTAAAGATTAAGTGGACCCTTGTAAAACAATATCCTCATCTTGTGTTCTCCGGCATACACAGAGAGCTTAGCCATTGTCAGCTGCCTTAATGGGACTCAGTTCGTTCGGTGTACATTACTCACATGCTCCCACAAGTGCCCACAATGGTGTGAGAGATCCAGCTATTCCAGAGTTGCTTCCTGCTCTTAACTAGCCTGACCGAACTGCCAGTCTAGTTCAACAGAGGACAATTGAGTTCTTCCATGATTTCTGGGTGTCACCAAAAACTCAGTTCCTGTCACATGTTCTCCCTGGATTCTGGGCTCATTTGCCAGTTTGGTTGTACATGTAATATGAATTGCTTACTAATTGTTTTTTTTTTGTAATTGAAGCTTTTCATTTCACATATGTGTACTGTATTTATATCATTCCCTCTCTCCCTCTAACCTTCCCTCTACACACTTACACACTCTCTCAAAAATGGCCTTTTTAAATTTAATTATTATTGTGACATACATGTATGAATAAATATATAAACACCAATTGCTGATTCTGTTTGGTGATCCTTGTTTATACATGTTTTTGGAAGTGACAACTTGGTATCAGCTAACAATTTAGGGGGCTCATCCTTAGAGGGCTCATTCTCCCACTCTCAGCAGTCACTAATTGCCTATAGCTTTTCATTTAGGGATGGACCCTTCCGGTGCTTTCTGCATCCACACTAATATGTTAACTGGTGTTGCCACTGTTCAGATCTCTTTTAGGTCATCACACTGTTGAAATATCATGGGTGGTGCAATTCCCCTGTCACATAGAGAAGACATGATCTCATCAGTGTCCTTTTCATCTGGCTCTTGCAATTTTTCTGCCCCTCATTTGTTAGGTTCCCTAAACCTTAGGTGTGGGATTAGTGTTGTAGATGTATCCAATTGGTGCTGGGCACCCCACAGTTGTTTGTTCTCTGCATTTTGTGCAAGTGTGACTTCCTGAAATGGTCTCTCTGTCTGCTGCAAAGAGTATATTCATTAATAAAGGGTGAAAGCTATAGGGATGAAAGGATGAGTATTAAGAATGTAGTCAAGCTGTACTATAGAGCAATAGTCATAAAAACAGCATGTTACTGGTATAGAAACAGACCAGTGGATCAATGGAATCAAATTGAAGACCCAGAAATGAGCCCCCACACCTATGGTCACTGAATTTTTTATAAAGAAGACAAAACTGTACAATGGAAAAAGGACAGCATCTTCAACAAATGGTGCTAGTCTAACTGGATGTTGACATGTAAAAGGATGAAATTAGACTGATACTTATCACCTTGCAGAAAACTTAAGGCCAAGTGGATCAAAGACATTAACATAAAGTCCGACACACAAAATCTAATAGAAGAGGAAGTGGGGAAAAGCCTCAAACTCATTGACACAGGTGACAACTTCCTGAACAGAACATCAATAGCTCAAGCTCTAGAACAATGATCAGTATGTGGGACCTTATGAAACTGAAAAGCTTCTGTAAGGCAAAGGACACTGTCACTAGAACAAAACGGCAACCTATAGATTGGGAAAAGATCTTTACCAGCCTTACTTCCAACAGAGGGTTAATATCCAAATTTTTTAAAGAACTCAAGAAATTAAACAAGAAGAAACCAAATAATCCAATAAAAAATAGGAAACAGAGCTAAACTGAGAAATCACAAAGGAGGAAACTCTAATGGCAGTGAGACAAATAAAGAAATGCTCAATATCCTTAATCATCAGAGAAATGCAGCTCAAGATGACTCTGAGATTCCCTCTCACTCCTCTCAGAATGGCTAAGATCAAAAGTTCAAATGAAAGCACATGCTGGTGAGGTTGTGGAGAAAGGGGAACATTCCTCCATTGCTGGTGGGAGTGTGAACTTGTACAACTACTATGGAAATCAGTCTGGCGATATCTTAGAAAACTTGGAATAGCCCTACCATGAGACCGAGCCATACCACTTCTGGATATCCACTCAAATGATTCTTCATCAAACCACAAGGACATATCCTCATCTATGTTCATAGCAGCCTTTTTTGTAATTGCTAGAAACTGTAAACAACCCAGATGTCCCTCAAGTGATGAATGGATTTAAAAAAAAACTGTGGTACATCTACACAGTGGAATACTACCCAACCATCAGAAACAACAAAATCATGCAATTTGCAGCCAAATGAGTGGAACTAGAAAAGCTCATCCTCAGTGAGCTAACCCAGACTCAGAAGGATGCACATGGCATCTATTCACTTATAATTGGATTTTAGCCATATAGTACAGGATAACTACACTACAACCAATGCACCAAAGGGAATGGGAACATAGACTTTGTTACCTGTCAATGAGACACTTTGCCCTAGTGGTGCTGCCCACTCCACTCCAGAGGAGTGAGATGGAAGGGTTGGGGATAGAGGGTGGGAGGGCGGGACTGGAAGGGGTGGAAAGAGGGCACTGTGATGGAGATGTAACCTGAAGTAATAAATAAACATTAAAAAAAAGAGTGTAGTCAGGGATTATACTGATTTCAGAAAGTGACTGTAATGCATTCTCTTCTAGGTTCTATGTCCTCACCAGCATGGTTAGTTAAAGTTGCAGTATCAAACATGAGTTCTTTCCTCTTACATAGGTTTTCAGTTGAATTAGTCAGCTATTAGGTACCACCAAGAGATAGCTACCACTATTACATCTTAAGGGTTATCTTTCCATGTTGGTTGTTGTTCATGTTCATGGGCATCACAGTTGGGTAGAAGTATTGATTTCTTGCCACCTCCCATAGAAATTGCCATAGCACCGTCTGGTACGGTGAATGCTAGCCTTTAGTCTTTAGGCAGGAGGCCTTGAGGTGAGTTCTAGCTTAATTTCTACAAATCTTGTTTCCAAAGTGTGCAGTATCTTTAGAAACTAGAGACATCTTCAAATTCTGAAAGAAAAACCCAATTTGGAAATGGGTCATTTTTTCATTTATTTACAGCAATAATCTATAAAGTTAGGGGTGTCGCCTATGCTCCTATGAACAACAAACTCTAAAGGAGGCCCCTCCTGCTTAGTACTAGTGTTTTTTTAGATAGCCTATGGGTCTTAGGGGGGAACATTATCATGCCAAATCACATAATTTTCTGTTTATATAGTATACACCACATATTAAATATTATTCATCATGTATCATATATTATAATGCATGTGTGTTTTAAGTAAATATAAATATTATTCATGTGGCTTCAATAAAAATCTTAGTGTTTTTTATCTTTCCCCATATCTCTCTGTATTGCCCTCCCTCCCTCCTCTAAGTTAAAGCCTCACTCCATTTTTCCCATTCTGTCCTTCATAACTCCTGCATCCTGTTATTTCACTCTCTGGAGTTGGTCCCATTTTACTTTCTTGGTTTCTGTGGTTACTCTAGGTTATGTACTCAGAGCTCAAAATTTGGAGCTGGGAACCAACCACAAGTAAGATAGAACATGTGGAATCTGCCTTCGTAGGAATGGGTTGCATGCTAGTTTTCTAGCTGTGTAATTTACTTTTAAATTTCATGATTTCAGTTTTCTTTATACTGGAGATAATTATACTACACATGTATATCACATTTCATTATCCATCCATCCATCCATCAGTTAAAGGGCACGTAGGTTCCTTCCAATTTCTAGCTATTATGAATAGAACATGAATAATCAGAGTTGAGTAAATATGTATGGAGTAAGATTTTGAGTCCTTTGGGCATATGCCAAAAAATGTTATTGCTGAATAATGTAGATTTATTTCTTGCTTCTTAGTTCTCTACACTGATTCCCAGAGTGACTGCACCATTTTTCAATCCCACCAACAATGAATAAGAGTTCCCTTCCCTCACATCCTGATCAACTTCTGTTACCAGTTGTTTTCTTAATCTTAGGCATTCTGACTTCAGGGAGATGAAATCTCAAAGTAATTTTAATTTGTAATTTCCTAAGTTCAAAGTATAATAAACATCATTTGAGATTTTTTCTAGCTATTTGGATTCTTCTTTTCAATGTTCTCTGAACAGAGCTTTAGCCAATTTGTAAATGGGTCATTTTTTTCTTTATTAGTTTTCTTTAGTTCTTTATAGAGTATGAATATTAATCTTATGTCAGATGTATTGCTGGCAAAGGTTCATCCCATTGTATGGCCTTCTATGGACCCCATTGATTATTTGCTTTGTTTTGCAGAGGATATAATTTTCTGTGGTCCCACTTATCAATTACTGGCCTTAAATCCTGGGCAAATGGAGTCCTATTAAGAGAACTTTCTGCACCTATATCATCATGTAGGGTACTTTCTATATTTTCTTCTAGAAATTCAATGGGTCATATTTCATGTTGAGTTTTTTAATCCATTTTGAATTAATTTGTTTATAGAGGTGATAGATTTTGGTCTAGTTTCATTCCTGGGCATGTGATCATCCAGTTTCCCAGTTCCAGCACTATACTGTTCATTCATGATTTTGATTAAATTGCTTCAAGTTTTTTGCCATTTTGGATAGTGTTGACTGTGAGTTTGTCAGATATATAGTCTTTATTATGTTGGGTCTCTTAGGACTCTTACCATGAAGGCATGTTTGGTTTTGTCAAAAGCTTTTTCTGTCTCTATTTAGATGATTGTGCAATTTTTATCTTCGAGTTCATTTATATAATCTATTGTATCTGGTGGCTTATGTACATTGAACAATCCCTGCATCCCCCGAATAAAACCATCTTGATCCGGGTGGATGGTCTTTTTGGTATATGCCTGCATTTAGCTTGCATGTATTTTACTTCACAGTTTTGCATATGTGTTAATTGGGATATTAGTGTGTAGATTTCTTTTTGTAATATGTGTTTACTGTGTTTACAGTTATTAGAACAATACTCATCAATTATTGGCTTTAATTCCTGGGCAAATGGAGTCATATTCCAAAAGAACTTTCTGCACCTATATCAAGTAGGATACTTTCTCTATTTTCTTCTAGAAATTCAATTGAATCATGTTTCATGTTGAGGTTTTGTTTTGTTTTGGGTTTTTTTTTTTTAGCCACTTTGAATTAATTTGTTTACAGAGGTGATAGATTTTGGCCTAGATTCATTCCTGTGCATGTGGTTATCTGGTTTCCAGTGCCATTTGATAGAGATCCTAACTTTTCGCCTGTGTATGTTTTTGTCATCTTTTCAAGTATCAGAGGGCTAGTTATCAGATACCTTTTTGAATATCAGAGCAAGTATGGAAGTGATCCTTCTGTTTCCAGGGTTTTTGTTTTATTTTCTATTATATATAAAGTATTGGTTGTAGATCTTTTTTGGAAACCTGGTAGAACTCTGCTGTGAATCCATCTGGGTTTAGGCTTTAAGTAAGAACACTAAGAACTGTTTTGATTTTATTTTTTATGGTCTTTTTTGGGTTTTTATCTCTTTTTGTATTAACTTTGGCACAATAAATGAATCTAGAAATTAATTTAGTTCATTCATATTTTCTAACTTAATATACTTAAAAGTTTTTAAAGTATTTTCTTATAATATTCTGAATTTCTTTGGTGTTGTTTGTAATGTTTCTCTGCTCATTTCTGATTCCACTAGTTCATACCATCTTTCATTTTTCTTTGCTAACTTGAGCCAAGGATCTGTTGATCTCGTTCATTTTTTTCAAAGAACTGGCTCTTACGGGGTTTTTTTTTTTTATTCTTTGTATTATTTTCTTTGTTTCTACTTCATTAATTTTGGCCCTGATTTTTATTACCTCTTGATATCTACTGGATCTTGGCTTGTCCTTGTTTTCCAAATTCTTGAGATGTACCATTAAGTCATTTGTCTGTGCTCTTAATGTTGGCGCTTAGAGCCATAATTTTCCCTCTTATGACTGCTTTTAATTCGTCTCAGAGGTTTTGTTGCAGTGTGCTCTTATTTTCACTTAGTTCCAGGAATTTTTTATTTCTTTCTTGATTTCTTCTTGACTGGTTCATCATTCAGTAATGTGTTATTTGATCTCCATGGCTTTATGTATCTAAAAGAGATCCATTTACTGTTAACTTTAAGTTTTATTGCATTGCAGTCAGAAATAACATGGATTTATTTCAATTTTTTCTGAATTTGTTAATATTTGTTTTGTGTTTCAGGATGTGGTTTATCTTAGAGAAACTTCTATGAACTTCTGTGTACAGGCTAAATATTCTGTGGATGACTATTATGTCATTTGATGTAAGATATTATTTAATTTTGAGGATTTTCTGATATTTTTTTCCCAAATTAACCTTGTTTTGGAGAAAATGGAATATTGAAATAACCTATTATTGTTGGATTGGTGTTATTCTGTGTCTTTCCAGTAGTAAGTTCTTTATGAGTCTACACCAAACCAGAGTTTGGTGTGTGTGTATTTAAGTTGTAATGTCTTCTTGGTTAATTGTGGCTTTGGTTAAAATGAAGTGCCCTTCCTTGTCTCTTTGATTAGTTTAGTTTGAATTCTATTTTGCTAAATATTAAAATAGTAATGCCTTGTTGGTTTCTAACAAGTCTCATTTGATTAGAGTGCTTCTATCCATCTTTTCACTCTGTGGTGATATCTATCCTTAAAGCTAAAATGTGTTTCTTATAGAAAACAGATTCATTGTTTCTTAATCATTTAGCTAATGTGCCTTTGGTTGGGGAGTCAAGACCATTAACTTTTCAAAGACACAGTTTCTCTGTGTAGCCCTGGCTGTCATGGACCTCACTCTGTAGACCATGCTAGCCTCCAAGGTCTGCTCTATGCCGTCCACCTAGGATTCTTCTCTCTGATTCATACCCAGAATTTGAAGATTGGGTCTTTTCATTGTGTCCCACAGTTCTCAAATGTTCCTTTTCTATGTTACATTTGCTTGCTTGTATTTTGGGGCTTTTTGATTTTGTTTTGTTCGATTTTTCATGTTCCTTACTTATGTAGTCTAATTCCTCTATTTTATCATGTTCTGATATTCTATATTATACTTGATCCTAGTATTGATCCTAGTACATTCTATATTATACTTGATACTAGTCCTAAAGCTTGCCCTTTTAATAGAGTTACTTAGTTTACAATTGTATCTTCATTGCATCTTGAATTCTCTTCAGTGTTTATATCTTTTCATTGAATTCAAATTTAAAATCCTGAACTGTCTTCATCACTTCCTTCTGTAGTAGTTTTTTTGTTTGTTTGTTTGTTTGTTTGTTTGTTTGAGGACATCATTTATTTAGGCATTTGCTACTATTCTGTTCAATTTCACTGAGATGTTTCTTTCTGTCTTCTTTAAGCTCCTTGACTATTTTGACTAAGCTTATTCTTGTTCTCTTAAGCTGTCTCCTGGATTTGTCAGGTCATTTGCTTTGGAGATCATTTCTATAGAACTATTGACTGTGGAGGGGCGATGTGTTCTCTTAGCATCTGACGTTGTTTGTGGTTTTGTGAGGAGACCTTGGCGTATGGATTTCTTTCATTGATTACATATCTGTTATGAGGTTTTAGACTGCCTCAGGTTGGAATGATGTACAGCCTAAAGCAAAGCCAGAGGGTTCAGTATGGGATAGACAGGCAAGGTCTCAGTGACCTGAAAGTTGGATCTGGATCTGTGCCAGGTGTGGGCCGTTGGTAGGCCAGACTGGATATGGGCAAAGGGTGAGCACCCTGAGTGAAGCCTGGAAGTTGGAAGAGGCACAGGCAGGCTAAAATCAGGTGAACTGACCAGACAACTCAGAACAGGGTCTCCAGAAGCAATGGTTCCAGAAGTGCTCTTGGTTCCTTGGCCAGGAAGGCCAGAGGGCTCTCTGCTTTCTTCTCTTATCTAAGTGAGTACCTTTGCCTAAAGGCTGCACATGAGGGTGAGAACGAGAAATCCAGGTCAGAATTAGATCCTGTAGATTACATCTATTCCCCAAGTTTCAGCTCGTTTCCTAAATGACACTAAGGGGGGTAATTACAGCAAAGAATGGAATCTACCTTTAGGTGGAACTAAACTGCTGTGGCAGTTACTAATTTAAGAACTAATCCAGTTGGTTGAGTCAATGACCCTGTGAAGGGAACACCTCTTATCTTAGGAAAGTTCACCTTAAGCTGTGCTGAACAGCTAGGAAAGCTGATTATCCTCTCGTGAAGTGAAGCGATGTGCAATGTGCTTTTCCTTCTGGGAATTGCTACGCCTAGTACAGTCTCCTAGAGATCACACTCATGCTACTAGGTGAATCACCCATCTTCTCTGAGTACTCTGAGAGCATGCCTTTTCCATTTCTTCCTCTGCTTCTGCTCTAAGCATGCTTGGCCTAAGATTTTGGACTTGCTTAAAGTGCTCTTTCCCAGCATGGGGTTGCTTACCCTCCACTTGGCTGACATTTGTGCAGGTTGAATTTCTTATTCTTTTTCTCCTCCATTCTCCTTCTTTGGGAAGTTGCTGGTTGTCTACAGCTTGACTGCCTTCCTGGTTTTCTTTTAAATTCTAATAAAATTGTCCTCAAGTTTCAAAAAAGAAAAAAAATCCTTCAGATTAAAGGTACAGATTTTTTTTTCTGGAAAAACAATGCAAATGAAAACTTGCTGAGTAATAATGTTTTTATTAAGCTCTTGTATTTATGAACTAAAATTAAGTCATTTAATAAATTTTTAGTTACCTAATATCAGAAATTTTGGGGGGACACTGAGGATAAAGTAGAGAAAAAATGACATTTTATTTAAAAGAGGAGAAGAAATAAACACACACATAAATATGTATCATTTTATCGATTTTAAAGTAAAGACTCATTTTAATTAACAAGTGCCTCATAAAATGCTGTTTTAAGAACTGGAAATACGTATTTCCAGGCAGTAATAATCACATGGATAAAATTAAGTTTTCTTGCTTAGAACAAGCTGTATTGCTTTCTTATGATGATTAATACAGGTTCTTTCCAAAACAGACAGCAATGTACCAAAAGTAAGATTGACAGCATTCCAGTGAGCATTACTGAGAGCTATGCTAAGGTTGAAGGTGACAGGGACATTAGCTAGGAAATGCTGCCAGTCTCTACAAACTGAAGTTGGGGATTAAGTGACCCCAACATTATCACCACAGGAAACTAAACTTCCAGTGAAGTTCTTAAGCTCAGTAGTAGATTCCCCTCCAGAACTAAATGAGGAGCCACAGCTCCTCATCAGCTGATTTCAACCTTATGAGACCAGAAGCCCAAGGGCAAGCTAGCCCTGGTGGACTTCAGAAGTACGGAACTGTGGAGATGGCAGATGTGTGTCCTAAGCTGTTGAAGTTTGATGTAACTTGCTAAAGTGTAATAGAAGACAAAGCTAACTTATCTCCCAGGGCCCCCACACTGGAGGAGAAGGATAGATGGGAGAGAGAGCAAAGGGTGGGAGGGTGAGACCAGGAGGGGAGAAGGGACAGAGCTGCGATCTAGATATAACTTGAAGTAATAAAAAAAGTTTTAAAAAATTACAAAGTAAAAACAAAAACTGTGTCAGACCTCTGACGGTAGTGCCCACTGACAATCGCTGTGAAACTTTTGTTGTATACTTGTTTGTGTACACATGTAACTTTTATTCTTCTTTATGTAAACATACTGGTGTAACTTTTCAGTTGATGCTGGACATGTTATTCCCTTAGGATCCAATAGTGTATTATGATACTCTTTCTGTGTTTTTAAACATTATTATGCAAAAAATTAATAGATATTATTATTATTTTGGTTTTTCATAACAGGGTTTCTTTGTGTAGCTCTGACTGCCCTGGAACTCATTCTGTAGACCAGGCTGGCCTCGAACTCAGAGCTATGCCTGCCTCTGCCTCCCAAGTACTGGGACTAAAGACGTGTGCACTTGTGTCTGGCTACTGGCTAATATTCTAATACCGAATAGCTGCACAACAATGTAATGCAGCATATTTGAATATTTAGTTTGTTTCTGGTATTTTACTTAAAGAAACCTCTTATCCTAAGGTTTACGAACATTTTCTTGAAAAGATTGTCTATATCCTAGATAAAAACAAACAACATTTCCTGTATTTGCACAGCTTTGCACTTTGAAAAAGAACTGATGTGTCCAATACTGCCTCCAAGCTATGTATGTCTCTTTTCCTGAGAAACGACTTCCCGGCAAGTCCTCCACCAAGAGTACACTGATCCAAACCATTAATAATAAATTTTAAACTTATTAAATTTTTGAACAAGATCCCAAGTAGCTAGTGATCCCAGTTTCTTCTACATTTCTTACCAATTAATCTGATCTACCTTTCAGAAATTGAAGTCAGAAACTGAAAAATATTTTTCATATTTCTTAGTATTGCAACACATATTGTTTTATATATATATATATATATATATATATATATATATATAAAATTTTGGACCATTACTGAATATTTCTTGTTAATAAAGGCTTTGGTCTCAAACGATGAAATTTAAAATCTGCATACATTTAAGTCCTGTTCTTCACAATACGTTGGCTCCTTTCTCAAAAATGAGTTGTTCGTGTACAAAGCAAATGACTGACGGGATTGTTGCAATGATCTTTGTGTTAAAAATCTAAGAGAATTAGCTCATTTCTAAAATCTGCAAATAGTATACAGTTTATCTGACTTTGTGGTTTAATTTTCCCCTCATTGGTAAAATTGGAAGTCTTGATTGTAAAGCGACCCATAATACAAGGTTTTAAAAGCCAAGTTGGTGATTTTGTGTTCTTAACAACATATTGAAACAACGAACTACAATTAAATCTATTTCTTAAAGCCATTGCTAGTATCACAATGAATCATTGGGGGGGGGTGGAGAGAAATTCCAAATGTGTCTCTACTCTTATCTTATTACAGCATGTTTCCTTCACCCGTGTTTACCATGCAGGAAGTAGACGGGCTGAACCTATTAGGAAATTTTGGGGCTTGCTCATTTCCCTAATTATTAACAAATATTTTTATTTCAGTATCAAAAATTCACTTCTGAAGTCATAATTAAATGGCTCATAGATATAATGGTGTGTATCCAGTAAAGGAAATAGACAAATAATTCCCTCTATTTGGTGGTATTTGGTCTTATTGGAAGTCCATGACCCTGTTCTCCTCCATGCCAACATAAGAGTGGCCTACAGAAAAGTGATGAGAAGGAGACTTACCTTTTTTGTTGTTTCTAAAGTGGATTTTAAGCATGAAGCACTAAAATTTACTTTTTCCTAATGGATACCTTGGGAACAAAGGCCAGCTGTTATTCTTTAGTAGAGGAAGTCTTGGGTCCACCAAAGACAAAGGTGGTGACTGTATTCATAGCACGCAGAGAGTGTTTCTAAATGTAAGTTGAGATTCAGCCGCTGGTCCCCTGTAGTGTGTGGTTAAACTAGCTATTTATACCATGTTTAGGGAATTAAAGTTTCCTTATTTCTTGGCACAGATTGTTATCATTGAAATGTGTTTACAATTACAAATCCTCTTTTTATAATTTTCTTTTTAAAAATATTTTTATTTTTGAAATTATAAAATAATTACATTAGTTCCTTTCCTTTCTGTAATCTCTCCCATGTACCACTGCTGCCTCTCAAATTCATGTCCACTTTTTAATTTTTTTACATATATGTGTGTGTGTGTGTGTGTGTGTGTGTGTGTGTGTAAAATATATATGGATACATATCCTAAATATCTAAATACAACCTGCTCAGTTCTCATAATGTTGCCATATGTGTATTTGGTATTGAGTAACCAACTGGGAGGATCAACTATTTCCACTAGGCTCTCAGCATTCCTTAATTGTCTTTATGCATGTGGTTTTTTTTATGGAAATAATTTTGCTTATTCTGGATGTGTTTTCAGATTATAGAAATTCTAGATGCTATAAACCCTGGTGATTCTAATTAAAATGGGGCAAAGTCTGGTTAAAAATATATGTCTATTTTAGTTAGTAATAATATAACTAGGACTTTATCTTGAGAATACACCTCTTACAGATTTTGAGTTTATGGATCCCAAATAGGATAAGTACAGAAGCGGTTTTCCAGCTTTGATGGGTATCAAAATCTCCTGGGGGAATGTGGTAAGATATGCAGGGTTCCCAGCCCTTGTAGACTCC
>CAJQZJ010011242.1:3134262-3159762 GCA_907164525.1 Lophiomys imhausi
AGATAGATAGATAGATAGATAGATAGATAGATAGATAGATAGATAGAAGGTAACAGAAGATTACACTTATGAAGTTACAAAAAATCATAAATGCTAGATGAGGTGATGACTTTCTCCTGTAGCTGCTTTGGAGGTTGCCTTTAGAAGTAACTGATATCTCACTCACATGCTGTGTGAAGAAGCCCAATACTCACAAAAATAAATTTTAGAGGAATCATACTTTGGTTTGTCAATAGAACTTATGTGAAGGAGATATTTCTTTATTTATCCCCAAAGGAGGACTTTTCACAATGCAGAGCCCACCCAGGACCAGAAGAATCAGCCTGCTGCCTGGACTCATAAGTACTAACACCATCTTTTGGTTTTACATCATTGAGTTTTTGGAGGTGGTCCACAATGCAACCATAACAAACTGATACAAGCAGTCAATGGAAAGAAAAATTCCTGGCATAGTACTAAGCTAGAAAAAATAAAATTCTGCATCGGAGATTAAATACATCTATATCAGACTTCCTTGTGGGAATTGTAAAGGAAATATACTGAAGTAATTAATGGTGACTATAATTTTTTCAATGGATCAAGAGTGATTGTAGACTTAATACAGACATTAAATCCCAAAATAGCACAAAGTAAAATTTTCTCTCAATGCATTATAATGAAACAAAATAATATCAAAAACAAAAAACAGCTGAAATATATAGGAAGCAAAGAAAGAGTAATAAAAAAAAGTAAGTAAGAAAGGTATGGAAAGTCACATAACATCTTGTATAACTACTTCAGAAAAATAATTGCCAGACAAGTTCTATTTGCCCATGTCACCTAAAAATATTTTTTCTGCCTCCTTATTTTCTATATCACTATTTGAATACCATTTTTTTCTTTTTGACTAGGCATCTTTTTTCTCCCGTTTATTTAAAATATATTTTTCATGTAATGTCTTTTGATTATGGTTTTCTCTCACTCTACTCCTCTCAGTTCCTGCCCACTATTTCTATCTCTCATTAGAAAATAAACAGGCTTCCAAGGAATAATTAAAAAATAAACACATATATTACAATTAGATAAAACAAAAACACATTGGAATATGACAAAGAAAACAGAAGGAAAGAGCCTAAGGAAAGCAGCAACAACAACAATTTAAAAAAAAGATTTAGAAACAGAGACCTATTCATTCCCACACTCAGGAAAATCATAAAAACACTAAACTGGAAACAACTTGTAGGGTAAAAAGAGAGGAAAGAATAAATAGTAAATAAATATATCAATAAATAAAATATTTTTAAATGTTGAGGAAAAAAAGCCACCGAGATGATGGCACATGCCTTTAACACCAGCACTCAGGAGGCAGAGGCAGGAGAATCTCTGTGAATTCAAGACTAACCTGGTCTACAAAGTGAGTCCAGGACAGCCATGGCTACACAGAGAAACTCTGTCTCAAAACCTGCACTGCCCCCAAAAAAAAGAAAGAAAAGAAAAAGCCCTGACACATTATGAAACAAGGAACCTCTTAATATGTCATTGATTTTGTTTCCTGCTGGCCATCTACTCACAGAGTTCACTTTAGTATCAAGTGCAATGTCTACTGTGGTGGTCAGTCATGGTGGCCAGTGTGGTGGTCAGTCATAGTGTCCACTGTGATGATGAGTCATGGTGGGCATTGTGGTGGTACATCATAGTGTCCACTGTAATAGTCAACTGTAGTGTTCACTGTGGTGGTCAGCCATAGTGCTCATTGGGTGGTCAGTTGCAGTGGTCACTATGGTTGTCATTCATAGTGTCTACTGTGGTGGACTTGGATGAGGTCAGCCACAATGGTCACTGTGGTTATCAGTTAGAGTGCATATTATCATGGTCATTCAAAGTGGTCACTGTGGTAGTCAGTTGAGGCATCCACTCCGAGTGGAAGACAGCAGTCGCTAACTGCCTAATACTTTTCATCTGGAGGTGAGGCCTTGTGAGATATCACCCCAAACTTCAAAAGTCCCAGAGTCTTTACAAATTCACCTTAAAACTGAGACTCTAAGATATTGTGTCTCCTTTAAAACCTAAAATCTATTTAAATATTCAGTGTCTCTCCTGTAAAATAAAAGTAATTTAATTACTTTCTTACTTCAAGAGGGAAGAACTAGGATACAGTCACAATCTGAACAAAGCAAAACTAAATTCCAACACTGTAAAAAACTCAACGTCCAATTATTTGGGATTCACTTGCCGTCTTCTGGGCTGCTCTGGGCTTGGGTCACTTCTCCAGCTCGGCACTCTGTAGCACACAAAGCTTGTCTTCTAGGCTCCCGCTGGCTCCAGACACTGCTGCTGCTGCTACTGCTTTTGGTGGCCTTTGTTTGCACTGGATCTCTAAAATTTTTGGGGGTCCCCTGCTGCACCTGAGCTACACTTTCACCAGTAGCCTCTCCTGGACTCTCTTCAGGGACACCAGCCCTACCACACAGTGTCAAGCCTCAGCTATTCTTCACGATGCCCCCCCCCCATGCCTTCAAAGCCAGCACCATCTTGGTGGTTCTCCAACTACCAAGTTCAGCCTCCAGCAGGAGGTATAACCTTGACCACTTATAAAATACAGCTTCTGTGTGCCCAGTCTCAGGAAACAATTCCCAGAAGACTTCACCTCAATGATGCTGGTGTCTTCTTAGTAACAGATGATTCTTCAGCCCCAGCTAACCAGCATCCATTGTCCCACCAAAGCAAGGGCTTTACTACAGAGGTTCTGGACTCTTCTTAACACAGCTAACTCTTCCACTGCAGGTGACCAGACACTGAAAATTCTTCACACAAAAGCTCCAGCAGAATCACTGCTTCCCTTTGGAGCTTCACAAACCAGAGCTAGGCCTCCATTATCTGCACTGCTCTCAACATTCTTATCTTCCAAGCTCCTACAGAACAGTTCACTGAGCTCTCGACACTCAGTGTCTTCTCTAACTCAAAGTTCTAAAGTCCTTCCACACTCCTCCCCAAAACATGGTCATGCCTGGGGCAGAAATTCCTCACTATCCTGTTACCAACTTGTGTTACTTAGCAATACTGCAATGAGACACCATGACCAAAAAGTAAGTTGGAGAGGAAAGAGTTTATTTGGCTTACACTTCCACATTATAGTCCATCACTGAAAGAAGCCAGGACAGGAACTCAAACAAAGCAGGATCCTGAGGCCAGGATCTGATGCAGAGGCCATTGAGGGGTGTTGCTTACGGACTTGCTCATCTTCACTTGCTCACTCTGCTTTCTTAGAGAACTAAGGAGAACCAAAACAGGGATGACACCACCCACAATGGGCTGTGGGCCCTCCCCCATCAATCGTTAATTAAGAAAATGCCCTATAACTTGGTCATATGTAGGAAGTATTTTCTCAATTGTGATTCTCCACTTTCAGGTAACTCTAGTTTACGCCAAATTGACATAAAAACTAGCCAGGACCATGGGAAACATAAGCACATATCTTATTTGAATTAAATCATCTTTCTCGCACCTTAACTACCAGGAAAATACATTGAAATATGTTACTTCTGTGTAAAGTTGAGAAGTAAATACACAAAACACTCTTCAAAGAAATATAGAATGACATTCTGAAATTCATTTGGAACCACACAAGACTCCGGATAGCCAGTCAATCTTGAGGGGAAGAAAAGCAATGCTGGAGTGATACCACTACAGATTTCAAGATATATTACAGTTATACCAATAAAAATAGTATGTAGACCAATTGAATAAAATAAACCATAATATGAATGCACATAACTACAGCTATCTGACATTTAACAAAGCACACATTGGAGAAAAGACAGCATCTTCAACAAACAGTACTGGAGAAACTACATGTCTTCATGTACAAGAATGGAAATAGACTCAGTAACTGTCACCTTGCATGAAGGTAACTTTAAAAGGGCCCACATCTTCACTATGAAATCAGAAACACTGAAAATGCCAGAAGAAAACCAACTCAGTACCCTATAGGATTTAGGAATGGAAATGGAGTTTCTAAATAAGATTCCATTTGCCAAGAAATTAAAACCCACAGTTGACAAGTAAGATTGCACAAGGCTCAAAGGCTTCTGTACAGGACAGGAAATAAGTAACTGAGAGAAGAGGAATCCCAGGGAATTGGAAAGAATCTTTGCCAGTTATAGAGGATTGATATACAGAATATATAAGGAATTCCAAAAACGAAAAACAAAAAAAAAACCCAAACAAACAAATGACAAAAAGCCAAAAGATCCAATTTATAAATGGGCTGAACCTTCAAAGGAAGAAATTAAAATGGCTAAGGAATATCTCAAACAGTGTTTGTCATCCTGACCAATTAGGGAAATGCAAATTAAAACCACTGTGAGATTTCATCTTGCCCTAGTGAGGATGTTGAAGATGAAGAACTCAATGGACAAGAACTGCTGGTGAGGTTTGGTAATTTCTAGCTGCATTCTAAAAATTTATCCATATGCCCACAAATAAGTGTGGTCCTTTCTCTCCTCAATGAAGCTTCCTTTTGTAACAGATGGAGATTGTAGAGAGCTGCAACGTGCCGCGCCCTAGAGATGGTGCTGGTTTCCGCCTTCCACCAGCCCAATGGTGAGCGCTCTCAGTGGTGAACAGGTCCATGTTTTGTTGGGACCGCTGATCTGGCTTGCTTCCGCATACGTGGGCCTGTAAGATAGCACCATGTGGCTTTACTTGACTGGCTGTTCATATAGTATTTAGCCTGTGGGTTGGGTCTGCCCCATTATTCGGAAGACTGTTTTCAAGGGACCTGAATAAACTGCTTGAGAAGAGCTTTTGCGAGTTGCATCATTCTTGCTGGTCAAGGGGGACACGACAATTGGTGGCCCGTACGGGGAACCAGAAAAGACTCAGAACTCCTGCAGTCAGGGGCAGTGCACTGGTAAGTTCCCAGAATAAATTGGGACAATAAAGTTTTGCGGAAATAGCGAACAAAAGGTAAAGTTTCACGGAAATAGCGAACTAAAGGTAAAGTTTTGCAGAAATTGCAAACAAAAGGTAAAGTTTCGCAGAAATTGCGAACAAAAGGTAAAGTTTTGTGGGAAGTTGCGAACTAAAGGTAAAGTTTCGCGGGAAACTGCAAACTGAAAGTAAATTTTTAATCATGGGATCGTCTCAGTCACATCCAATTTTTCTGGCTCTTCAGGAGCTACTTTTAGCTACCCTAGAGAGATTTTTGAATGAATGCGACTCCGTGGCTCTGTGGTTTGCGGTGTCCGGGAATCTTACGGTATCTGCTGGGACAAATTAGGCAGGGACTTGGATTTTGCTTGGGAGCAAGGTACTCTGAAGCATGGAGTTAGACCGGTTTGGAAGATGGTGAGTTCTTTAGGAGATCAGAGATATTGCAAGGCAGTGGAAAAAGGACAAGAGGCATTAGAGCAGTTAAAAGAGGAGCGCTCAGTCAAATCTGGGAAAGATACTTTGGAAGAGGATAGCTCAGAGTCTAAAGAGGAACTTAGAATGTTAACAAAGAAAATGGAGAAGTCATCTTTGAGAAAGAGTTCTGACTGCACCCGGATAGAGCCCTCAGGTCCGGGGCCGCCTGTGTTGGTGCCGCCTTCATATAATGAGACTTCCCCTCTGAGTGGTCCTAGTGGGCGGTCATTCTGTCCAAATGTCTGGAGGGAAGTGAGACATGAGCTGTACTACGCTGTCTTTCAGGATGGAGGGGGAAATCGTTATCATGAACCTCTCAATTTTAAGGTAATTAAAGCACTTGCTGAGTCTGTCCGCACTTATGGGATTAATGCTGCTTTCACTGTAGCTCAGGTGGAAGCTCTTCATCGGTATTGCATGACTCCTAGTGCCTGCTTGTCCTCTGGGCAGTATTTAGATTGGAAGGCTTTCTTGATTGAGTTTGCTAATGAACAAGCTGCTGCTAATCGTGCAGCAGGAAACCCAGCCTGGGATGTGGACATGCTTCTTGGGCAAGGTCGATATGCTCAACAACAAACTGGGTATCCGGCTCAGGTGTTTGAGCAAATCAATTTAATCGCAACCAGAGCTTGGAAATCATTGCCTAACAAAGGGGAAGTGAATGGCGATCTAACCAAGATTATTCAGGATCCCCTGGAGCCTTTCTCAGACTTCGTGGCTAGAATGGTTAAAACAGCTGAAAGGGTATTTGGAGACCCTGATTTGGCAATGCCCTTAATTAAACAACTTGTATATGAACAATGTACAAAGGAGTGTAAAGCAGCTATCACCCCTTATAAGAACAAGGGGTTGGAAGCCTGGATGCCTCAGTGCAGACTGCCGCTACCTTGAATAATTTGTCAGCCAATGTAGCCACAACCTTGGATGTATTGTGGCAGGTGGCCCAGATTGGCTGTGAGTGGAAAATGACTGGTTTGTGTGTGACCTCTGTGCCATATCAAAATTATACTGTAGCTACAAATTTGTCTAAGCAACTCTCTCAGTATCTTACAGGAAATTGGTCTGGCGAGTTTGATAAGCTGATGCAGAATCTGAGAACTGCCATCGTGCATGTGAATTCCACCCGGGTTGATGTCTCTGTTGCTGAAGGACTGTCAACATGGATCCTCCGAGCCATGAATCATCTGAAGGAATGGGAGGGAATGGGTGCCCTAGGAGGCATGTTCTTCCTAGTCAGTTTCATTGCCCTATGGTGTATCTGTAAGATGAGGAATTCACAGAGGAGAAGTAATGCCATACTGGTGCAAGCCTTTGCTGCCTTGGAGGCTAGACAGCCACAAGCTTGGTTGACTGTCCTAAAGGACTAAGCTATCATCACGCTCAGGATGCAAGGCTAAGCACTGCACTTGGGGTCAGCTTCTAGAGACTTCAAAAAGGACACGTTTGATTACATATGGGTTGGTATCCTAGTTTCCCATCTCTGAGAAAAAGATACCGGATGGGTATGGCACCAGCCTGGTTGGCTACTGGGCATGGGGTCATTACAATGTCCTTTACATACATATCAAAGATCAGATGCTTGATATATCTGCTAGGGATCCTCAACAGACTGCCACCAATCCTTTTGATTTATGGCTTTTGTGTGGAGCAAATGGTAGCTGTATGGATTTGGGACCTATACTTATGCTTGGGGGAGGAATTTATCAAAGAGGTAGTTTTTTCCTAGGGCCCACTACCATTATGGATTTTTCTGGTGGTAGTGGCTCTGGTACTTGGAATTCTTCATTTCATTCTTACCGCAATAAGACCTTTTCAGCCTCGCCAGTATGTCTCTGGCCTCCTTTTCTGTGGATTGTAAGCAATAAGAGTGCATCCTTGGGTAAAGAAAAGTTAGTATGCACTCCGGACACATGCTTTTATGCCCTGTGCTGGAATGCCACAGCCTTTCCTGTGGCTGTGGTGACTAGAATGCCTCGATATGTACCAGTTCCTGTAGAGGCTCCTAATACCATGATGCTATTCAGGCTTAAAAGAGATTTTGGCATCACTGCAGCTATTGTTACTGCCATCACTGTTGCTGCTGTGGGGGCTACTGCCTCAGCTATTGCCTTGTCTAGTTCTATACAGACTGCCAATGCCCTGAATGACATCTCAGCCAATGTAGCACAGGCATTGGATACTCAGACCTCTATGAATTCTCATCTCAAAGGAGGCCTTATGATAGTTAATCAACGCATAGATTTAATACAAGAACACATTGATTCTCTTTGACAACTAGCACAGTTGGGGTATGAGTGGAAAATGCAGGGTTTGTGTGTTACTTCGGTGCGGTTTCAAAATTTAACAAAGGCTGCTAATCTGTCTAAGCAATTGTCAGAGCTCCTCTTACAGGATTGGTCGGCTGAATATGAAAATAAGATGAGAGAGCTGAGAGCAACAATCGTCCACATCAACTCCACTCGGGTGGATCTGAGCCTGGCTAATGGTTTGACTTCCTGGATACAGACGGCTATGGATCATCTTAAGGAGTGGGCGGGCATAGGCTCTTTGTCGATACTGATGATACTAGCCTCTCTGGTTTGCCTATGGTGCATCTACAATATGAGAGCCACACAGAAGCGTAATGCAGCCATGATTATACAGGCCCTTGTCGCCATTGAGGTGGGCCAGTCCCCTCAGGCATGGCTCACTGCCATGAAGTCTTAAATCTTCACTGAGCATAGTCCCTGCCCACTGAGGTATTCGTTCCACGGATATTAGGGTCTGGCAAGTCAATGATGGAGTAGACGGGTAAGTCTCGGCCACCTAAGACAGGGCAGCCCCGAGTGGGGAGGCTGACCCAGAGACGGGTAAGAGTTTGAGCATCGCCCTCCTACAGGCTCAGGCCCGCCGTGAGATCCCCAGATATGGGGATTACGAAGCCTTTCCAGGGACTTCTACCTACATTTTTAAAAACAAAAAAGGAGGAACTGTAGAGAGCTGCGACGTGCCGCGCCCTAGAGATGGCACTGGTTTCTGCCTTCCACCAGCCCGATGGTGAGCGCTCTCGGTGGTGAACAGGTCCATGTTTGGTTGGGACTGCTGATCTGGCTTGCTTCCGCATACGTGGGCCTGTAAGATAGCACCACGTGGCTTTACTTGACTGGCTGTTCATATAGTATTTAGCCTGTGGGTTGGGTCTGCCCCATTATTCGGAAGACTGTTTTCAAGGGACCTGAATAAACTGCTTGAGAAGAGCTTTTGCGAGTTGCATCGTTCTTGCTGGTCGAGGGGGACGCGACAGGAGATTATCAGCATTAAGATGTAGACTACATCCACAATTGGTCCAAATGCATAGAATAAGTTATTGACGAGTATTTAACACCAGTGACATATCTTCAGTGCAACCCCTGTACTTAAGACTCAGAGAAAACTGCTGAATGGCAGGAGGTGAACAAAAAGATTAAAAGTACCAGAGGTCCAGGACTTCTGCTGTTAGCTAATGTCTCCAGATATTTTTGATTGCTTGAATAAGACCAAAATAATGGCAACACTAGTAGACATGAAAAAGTAGACAACAGAAATTCCACATGGTCCCACCCCTAGATGAAGAGCTGTCCATGGCCAATGGCCACGGATAATGAGATAACCAGTTGCCTCCCACACAGACTGTATAATCCCACATGGCCATCCATAGACACATGTACATATGAGCAAAGCTAAATGGATTCAGTAGATTATATATACACATGTACGTAATTGCATGCATGCACACACATAACAATAATAATTAAATAAGAGATCATGAATTTAAGAGAGGGAGAAAGGGATGAATTGAGGAGGGAATGCAGACAGAAGGCCAGGAGTGACATAGGTACAGGAAGTTCTCAAAAAATATATAAGAATGATTTTAAAAAAAGCTTAATCACATGGGCAAACTTTCCTTACAACTTTCACTTAACTCCCCTTTGAGAAATCTGGGAAATAAGCAAATTTATCAACCAAAACCTTAGGTTCATTTTACAATGACTGCAAATCATCAGATTAAAAATGATAAAACAATGAGAGGTTTAGAAGCAACTATACAAGACTCTAAACTCTTAAGTTAAGAAAACATCTTTGAATGTCACATTCTGCAGATCTCTTGTGGTTTTTGAAGACCAACTATCTATCTCGTTATATTTGGATAAGCAAATGTTGCTTGCCTCTTAGCAACATGATTTCTGATTAACTTAGAAAATAACTGTGATAGACTGCCCTAGTACCTAACAAAATGACATGCTTGAATGACTATTAGTTTGCATTTCTTAATTATCCTAAACAGTTTACAACAGTTGCTAACAAAAAGCCAAGACTTCACATTTCATTTTTAAGTGTTACCTAGGTACAATACCTTAAAAAGAGTTAACCTTAATTTTGTATCAATATACAAAGATCAATACCAATGTGGCCAAATATAATCTTAATTTTACATCAATATACAAAGAACAATACCAATTTAGCCAAATATAATCTTAATTTTGTATCAATATACCAAGAGCATATATTGTATCAATATATAAGAGCATATTCAATACTCTGTCCTTTTTTCTTTATCATTCCTTTATTATGTCTATATCCCATTTTTTCTCAAGTCTTTTCACCCCTACATAGGAGAGCAGGGATACAGAAAAGAAAAAGAGAGAAGTCCCTGGGTCTAACCTCCAAAACCTATTTAACAACACCACTTAACAGCTTGCAATATCTCCCCCTAAATAACAAGAAGTATTTATAACCCATCAAATGACTAAAGGGGGGGATCACCCACCCCACCTTCTGGAGATGGGACATCGCTCTCTTAAAATGACTTCCTGCTGATTTGGGACATAGTAAACCTGTTTGGGACCCAAATAAGAATGGAAAAATGGTTAAGCATGTTAATAGAATCATTTGAGATTCACTCCTTTTGTGCTCAGCTGCTTAAATGTCCTAAGAAGTTTGTAGACAGAAGCTGAACTTCAGGGCTTTACTGAAGTTCTGGCTGGAACAATCTATGGTGCTGGACAATCTTAGTGATTTTGAGTAGTTGTGGTTGTAGACTTTTGAGGAAACAGGTATGGAGGAAGTCAGTGAGGCTGGATCATCTGGGCTACTTATCATCTTTGGTGTCTGATTGTTTTTCTTTTGAGGTTTCAATTGTCCAGTTGTCCCTGGATTCCTTAGATGGGTGCTTTAAATCTCTTCGAAGGATAAAAGCAGAGCCCTGCCCTAATCCTAACTCTGGGACACTACTTTTTTTTTTGGGGGGGGGTGATGTCAGGTAATATTTTCCTGGAGCAAATTCATTTTTTTGACAATATAAAAAGTATTATCTTTCTATTGAGAATAAAAAAGAAATTATTTTGATATTTTGGAACTAAACAAACCTTTAAGTGTATATATTTTAAGATCTCAAAGGGAAATTAGCTTTGAATTTCAACATGCCTTTTGTATCTTTTAAACTTAAATCCTTCCAAATCCTATGTGCCTGTCTCTGCATTCTAAGTATTGGGAACAAAGGCATGTGCTTCTCAACTGATGGGATTAAAGATGTGCACCACTACCCCTGGATCAAAGTTTTTATCTATTTAGAGCTGGCTTTGTGTCAAGCTGGCCTTGAACTCCGAAATCTGCAGAATTCTGTCTCTAGTGTGTTGGGATTAAGGGTGCATCCTTCTCAAATGATAGAATTAAGGGTGTGCACCATCACCACCCTGTTCCTTATAACTCTAGAATTTATAAGACAACTAACTCTATAGTGATTCTCCTGTCTCTGCTGGAGTTAAAGATATGGGCTTTATGACATGACAGCACCCCTATTCTACTCCAAGTAGATGATGAGCATCAAAGAGTCTCCAATTGGAGATGGTTGAATTAGTGGCAAGCCTATCACTTGGCAAGAAAAATTCCTTGCTTCAAATATAGACAGAATGCTGTCCAAAAAGGACAAAACTTGGAAGCAGGTAAGTCGACAGCTTAGCTCTGCCAAGACAGGATAGGCAAGTCCTTAATAATTCCTGCTTTACAATCAATGTCTGGCAGAGAAACGGGGGCAAATGGCTAAAGATTGATGCTGTAATTTATGGAGAGAAATTGGGGACTGTCCAGGCAGCCATTGGTATGTCATTTCTTAGTTTTGGAAGCTGCGGGTCCTGACTTCCTGTATAATCAGATATATTTATCACTCTCAGGTCTCTGATGTGGTTGAAGACCAGATAGCTAGAGTCAGTTAAATTTTGAGTTGTTTAGGAATTAAGAGAGTGTTCTGGATCTAAGAAGATATTTTTTAAATTGTGATGCAAGTTAGGATGGAAGCTGAGTTGGATATAGAACTTTAAACTCATGGAGATAGTTAGTAGAATGTTAAGGTCAGGTGCCAAATATGTATGGACTTGACATTTGGAATGTATGCTAAGACCTATGAGTCTCATAATTATGGCCTAATTATTTCTGTTGTTTTATATTGTATTTGTTTTTATAAGAGAAAGCCATTTTGTTGGACTGAAAAGGGGAGCTGTTGGGGGGAAAGACATACCTTAAACTTAAAAAGAATGGGGAAGTAAATGGGGGTTGACAGGGAAGAGGGTGGGAAGGTGGGACTGAAGGGGGTGTAGGGAGAAGATTGCAATTGAAATGTAACTGGAAGAAATAAAAAATAAATAAATACTCTAAACTTTACAAGTATCTAAACTAAGTGAAATTTAAAAACAAAAATTATTGAATCCGGTGATAAGCTGTAGTACTGGATATTCTACTTGGAAGGGAGTATGATAAAGCAAGAAAATAGGAAAGTGTTGGAAGAACCACCATATTAGTCAAACCAGTTTCTCAACACTACTAAGGAAGAAGATATATTCCCATAGGCTCCCAGAATTATGCACTGATACCTCAATGTTTTAAACCCACGAGTGTCAAAGGTGGTGGGGGTGATGCACTGTATCTCAGGACTTTGAATAATAGTTTCAAGTCAACAGGGAGTTTCCATGTTAGTCACAACCCTACCACAACAGACAAGCTAACAAGCTCCCTCACTTCCTAGATACCCAGGTTGAGGCTTCATGTTCTCACCTATAGAGGTTTTTACTGTATTTTGGGCATCCTAGGCTCTTTATTAACCAGATGCTCACTTAAACACAACTTAGGTTTGTCAATGTTTCTGGTGTGTATGTTCTTCTAATGTAAATTGCATAACATGATGACTCACTTCTTAATAGCTAAATGTAGATACAAGTAGCTGAAAAGCTGCAACAGAGTGCCAGGATGTCCTGAACGACCATTATTCTAAAATATTAAGGAAGAAATGCTCTTAAAATAGATACAAACATTACTCTTTTTAACACATATTTATTAAATGATAAGACTACCACATTTTCACATTTGTTTATATTCAAGCAAATTGTAACATGAGTAATTATTGATTACCCAGTGAATTTCATAAGGACTCTTTATTATAAAAATACATAATATATTGTGAACTTGTCTCTCCCATGTCCCTCATCCTCCCCTTTCTTTGCCCAGCCTCCTGTGAGTCACCATCATCTCCCTAAACAACTATGCTTCTGCTTTCATAACATCAGGTATTTTTGCCTTCTCTTTTCTACAGTTTGAAACTCTGGGTACACTATCTTCCATTTGAAAATTACACTTTATTAGATATTCCATTAGAGACAACATTTTCTTCTTTTTGCCAATGTGACTGTGTGTCATACATCCTTTTAAGCAACAGGTGCACTTTAGAAACCTCAGGTCTATTTCTTTTTCATATTTCTAAGCAACCAAAAACTTCCTTTTAGCCCAAAAAGCTTTTTCCTGTCATTTTTTTCTTTTTCTTCAAAAATGAGCAGAATTAATTGAGTAAACTGTACTTTCTGCATTTCCAAGTATATAGTGCTAGTGTTATCTGTTTCCACAAGCATTTATGACAATACTTAGATTGGAGGACAATCTTTAATACATATAATCTATTAAAGATCTGGAAGAAAAATTCAACACACACACACACACACACACACTTTTATCTCTCAGTATTATGAAAAGAAGCCAGAAGCCAGTATTTAAATTAGGAGATCTCGGTTTTAATCTGTGAATCTATCTAACTGTGACTGTGGAAACCACATATACCTGCAACTGAGTTACTTGTTCAGCACAATAAAAGGAAGTAGAAGCAGGTTGTAGGTATAAACTACAAAGATCTCCATGATGAGAATAAAGTTTTAAGATAAACATCAAAAGACCTACCAAGTCAAAAAAAATTATTAAAAAAGAAACATTATTGATTTTAAGGAGATGCCAGTAAAAAGCAATTAAGTGTGCATATATTAGATTTGTCAATTCTTTCACATTCCTTTTATAGGATTCCTAATCAAGGATTTTAGTGTATCTCTCCACAATTAATTCAGTTCCCCTTGAATGATCTTTCCTCTTCCAAGGCTGGAAACTTCTTAACTGCTATGGTGACTTGAGATGACAATAAAGCTGCTTCAGGAGCTTTATTGAGTTTTCATTGTCTTTAAGATGAATCCAATCTACTCGCTGTCAAATCCAGGGTAATTCTTATTTTGCTCCCTACTGACTAGTGTTCATGGTATGTGATGGTACTCTGCACTACCAGAAGGGAAAGGTGAACATCAACCCAGCCACACACCTTTCAATCTGCAATGGTGATTTGCCTACAAAGCTCATTGGTGCAATAATAGCACAAAAGTTGTAAGAGTAACCTAATTGAAATTAAGTCCCACTCCATGAGACAGAACCCATACCTGTCACTGCCCAGATGCCCAAAAGCATGAGAGTAGATGGACCTAAGGGAAAAACAAATACTATTGTTCTACTAAAGGAACAAGACAAAAAAGTAACTCCTAAAGACATTCTGTTGTACTCATAGGTCAGGCCCTTCTTCATCCATCATCAGAGAAGTTTCTTTCTGCTGTAGATGGGAACAAATATAGAAACCCCACACTGAACAATGTTCAGAGAATGAGAGATCTTGAAATAACTCATTCCTAAAGGAGATGTCTCCACCAAATCCTTCCTCTCAGGGTTCAGGGAATTCTTCAGAAGAGGAACCAGAGAAATTGTAAGAGCTAGGGGAGATATAAGACACCAGGGAACTTAGAATTTATAGAAACAACAGGACTGACACAATTATTAACTCATAGAGATTATGGCAGCAGCATGCATAGGACTTACGTAAGTCTAAGCCATATGGGGACCCAGTGCTAAGAGAAGAAGTGGATACAAACCCCAATTTCTAACCCATAAACTATTTCCATTTGATTAGCACTCACAAATGAAAAATTGATTTCACAGAGTATACAAGTCACACTGAAGGTCAGTATACTCCAACACAAAACGAACTCAATGTTTTTTGGTGTTTGTTGTTGTTGCTGTTTGGTTAGATTTTGTTTTGTTTTGCTTTTGTCTTTGTTTTTTTGTTTGTTTGTTTGTTTGTTTGTTTGTTTGTTTGTTTTTTGGAGGATTTCTGTCTGAGAATCTTTATTCCACCTTACAGATCTCTTGCCTATATATTGTGGTTTCTGATTTATGGGTTTTCTGTGTGTGTAAGTCTGCATCTGTATGTCTTTTTTGTACTTTTTCTTTGGCATTTTATATTTTTTGTCCAATTATTACCATCATGTTTTTAAAGTGCCTGATTGTATTCCAACAAGAGAGAGAGAAAAAAAGAGAGAGTATGGATTTGAGTGGGTGGTGAAGGGGGAGGATCTGGGAAGAGTTGGGAGAGAGGAAACTAAAATCAAAAAGCACTGTATGAAACACTATCTGTTTTCCAAAAAAAAATTCCGTTTTTACTAAAATTCTTTTACCAGTCCATGAAACAAGAAGTGGAGGATCATGGCGTTTGCATTTTAAAGTATAGTAACATTGTTCACAGTAGGAAAAGTAAGGCAGGTGAGATGGCTCAGTGGGTAAAAACTATTGCCTTCATCCAAGGACCCACATGGTAGAAAGAGAGAACCAGCTCCTGAGGTTGTTCTCTGGTGTCCACCCAAGAATACTCATATCCCTCCCCCAAACACACATATGAGAGACAGAGAGAGAATGAGGTAGAGAGATACATCACATACACATACACAAAACAAATAAAAAATTTAAAGAAAACTATTTAATTAATTGATTATTAGTGAAACAAGGTATGAAAGAAAAGACTTACAAGTAGAAGAAAATGAATGCAATGTAATTTGGGAATCTGATAGTACAATCATCTCAAACTTCATTGGCTATAATGGAAATTCATAGATTGTTAAACATTTCTCATCCTGAGCTTATTAATTTAAATAAAATGATGTATTGAAAATATATTTGTTGCAGTTAATATTAAATCCAGATTACAGAATAACCTTTAAGTATTAGTAAAATACTAGAAATGTTACAGATACTTGCAAATTTATACACCTTCATGGAATTTGGAAAGAAAAACTTTTATTTGTTTATAATACTTCATCTTGAGGATCCAAGATGGCACCATCCATAGAACATGATATCTGAGCAGTGAGTGAGTGAGATGGGTCACTGTGGAGTGAAGGTGAGGTCCTGCAGCTGACTGTGAAACACAGATGGTGTCTGAATTTCCACAGTGAACACTGAAACTGGTCACCACTCGAAAAAAATCAACACAGTTCCCAAGAACACCACCCTAAGATCAGCCAGCTCTGTTACCCATCTGGAGGAGAGCGCCAACTAGAGCAGATCTAGCCCATGAGAAGATCCAGCCCATGGCTCCAGCCACAGATCAGCAGCCCCTCCTATCTTCCTGAGATCCAGCCTGCACATGAACCTGTATACCCAACTGGGAAAAACACCCAGACCACAAGAGCAAAGGTAAGTAAGATTTTCTTTCTGGAGTTCCCAACATGGTGGCACAGTGTGCACTGTAGCTGAGAGGCAGAGACCTAACCTAGTCACAGCAAAGCAATTAAGAGACATGACAGAATGCAAACAGAGCCCGCGACTGTGTGTTTTCCACAAATATTGGGGTGGGTCACTCACCCTAGCACCTGACTTTTTGAGGCAGTCAGCAACAGGTCCACTGACACAGGTACTTGTCTTGGGTGGAGCTCCCTGCCTGTACGGTCGGCCTAGCTGCTGAACCAGAACAACTGTGCCAGGGAGGGGAGAACACAGGCCCAACCACAGCTGGACCTGCTCTCCTGAGGAGATCTGAAAGCTCTCAGGTCCTCACAGGAAAATCCCTTCCCCACTCCAATCCCCTGTATATAGGTCCAATTGGGTCACAAACAGTTGAGGAGAGGCAGCTACTCTCCAAGAGGCCATCTATTACAGGAACTTTCCCATCATCCAGAGGTGGACACCAGGATCTCAGGATCACCCAGTACCCAGAACAGGGAGTTTTCCTGAGCACCAGATGACTAAAGGCCAGCACAAGAACACGATAAAAAAAAAAAAAGAAGCAATATGATGTCCCCAGAACCTAGCTATAATGCTACAGAAAACCCTGCAAATCCTAATACAACTGAAACAAAGGAAAATGACCTTACTCCTACACATATATTAATAATAGAAAGCTTAAGGGAGGAAATCAAATACCTCAGAGAGCAACAACAAAATACTGCAAAAGAGGTCATGGATATGAATAAAACTCTTAAAGGAATGGAAGACCTGAAAAGGGAAGTTGACGCAATAAAAAAAAGAAAGCACAAGCTGAGACATCCATGAAACTGAAAAACCTTAGGAAAAGAAAAGGAACTTCAGACACAAACATCACCAGCAGAATATAAGAGATGGAAGAAAGAATCTCAGGGACAGAGGATAGAATTGAAGAAATTGATACATCTGTCAAAGAAAATGTAAAATCCAAAAAAGTCCTGGCACAAAACCTTCAGGAAATCAAGGACACTATGAAAAGACGAAATCTCAGAATATAATGAACAGAAGAACGAGAAGATTCCCAGCTCTAAAGACCAGAAAATATCTTCAGCACAGAAGAGAATTTCCCAAACCTAAAGAAAGAGATGCCTATAACTGTACAAGAAGCCTACAGAACTCCAAATAGATTAGACCAGGAAAGAAAATCCTCCTGCCACATGATAATCAAAACAAATGTACAGAACAAAGAAAGAATATTAAAAGCTGCTAGGTAAAAGGCAAAACTATCAGAATCACACCTGACTTTTCATCAGAGAAACTAAAAGCCAGAAGGGCCTGGACAGATGTCTTACAGACCCTAAAGAACCACAAATGCCAGGCCAGACTACTATTTCCACCAAAATTGTCAATTAACATAGATGGCGAAAACAAGATATTCCATGACAAAACTAAATTCATATAATATCTATGCACAAATTCAGATCTACAAAAGAAGTTAGAAGGAAAACTCCAACCCAAAGAGGTTAGCTACACACACACAAAAAAAAAAAAACAACAACAAAAACCGCTCTTGGCCCTCATATGACTGCTGAACTGGGGTTGAGGACTGATATGTAGAGACATTCCACTCCAGAGGAGTGGGATGGAAGGGATAGGGATAGAGGGTGGGAGGGCAGGACTGGGAGGGGTGGAAAGAGGACACTGTGGTGGAGATGTAACCTAAAGTAATAAATAAACATAAAAAAACAAAGCAAGCAAACAACCCAACAACAGCAAAACCAAAAGAAGAGAAACTCACTCACACACTACTTCCACCATCATCAAGATGGCAGGAAGGTAATGATCACTGGTCATTAATATCACTAAACATCAATGGACTCAGTTCCTCAATAAAAACACACAGGCTAGCAGAACGGATGTGAAAAGAGAATCATGCATTCTACCATTTAAAAGAAACACACCTCAGGAAAAAAAAAAGATAGGCATTATTTCCAAGTAAAGGGATGGAAACAGATATACCAAACACATGGACACAAGAAGCAAACAGGAGTAAATATTCTAGTATCCAATAAATTAGAATTTCAACCAACGTTAATCAAAAGAGATGGGGAAGGACACTTCATACTCATTAAAGGAAAAATACACCAAGATGACATCTCAATACTTAACATATATATCCTAAATGTAAGTGTACCCATATTTGTAAAAGAAACACTAGTAAAGCTCAAATCCCACATTGAACCCCACACATTAATAATGGGAGACTTCCACACACTGCTTTGACCACTGGACAGATCAATGATGCAGAAACCAAACAGAGAAATTTTAACCTGGCATATGCTATGAATCAAATGGACCTAACTGATAGCTATAGAACATTTCACCCAAAAAAAAAAAAGAATACACTTTCTTCTCAGCACCTCATGGAACTTTCTCGAAAATCAACCATATACTCAGTCACAAACCAAGCCTCAACAGATACAGGAAAATTGGAATTACCCCTTGTATTTATCAGACCTTCATGGAATAAAACTAGACTTTCACAATACTAAAAACAACAGAAAGCCTGCAAACTCAAGGAAACTGAACAACTCTCTACTCAATGTCTCTGGGTCAGGGAAGAAATAATAAAAAAGAAATTAAAGTCTTCTTAGACTTCAATGATTTGAAGGCACAACATATCCAAACTTATGGGACACATTGAAAGCAGTGCTAAGAGGAAAGTTTATAGCACCAAGCACCTTCAAAAAGAAGCTGGAGAGTTCCCATACTAGCTACCTAAAAGCACACCTGAAAGAACTAGAACAAAAAGAAGCAAACACTCCCACCAAGGAACAGATGGCAGGAAATTATCAAACTCAGGGCTGAAATCAATAACTGACACACAAAAGGGCCAACACAAAGAATCAACAAAACCAGGAGTTGGTTCTTTGAGAAAATCAACAAAATAGACAAACCCATAGCCAAACTAACTAAAAGGCAAAGGGAAAATACCAAAATCAGAAATGAAAAGGGGGAAATAACAATAGACACTGAGGAAATCCAAAGAATCATTAGGTCCTACTTCAAAATTACACTCCACAAAATTGGAAAACATAAATGAAATGGACAATTTTCTTGACAGATTCTGCCTACCAAAGTTAAATCAAGAACAGGTAAACAAATTAAACAGTCCTATAACCTTAAGGAAATAGAAAAAGTCATTAGAAGTCTTCCAACCAAAAAAAGCCCAGGGCCAGATGGTTTCAGCTCAGAATGCTACCAGGCCTTCAAAGAAGAGCTAACACCAAATTTCTTCAAACTCTTCCACAATATAGAAACAGGAGGAACACTCCCAAACTCATTCTATAAAGCCACAGTTACCCTGATACCTAAACCACACAAAGACCCAACAGAGAAAGAAAATATCAGACCAATTTCCCTTACAAACATGGATGCAAAAATATTCAATAAAATAATTGCAAACCAGATCCAAGATCACATCAAAAGTATCAAACACCATGATCAAGTAGGCTTCATCCCAGGGATGCAGATGTGGTTCAACATATGAAAATCCATCAATGTAATCCACCACATAAAAAAGCTGAAAAAAAAACACATTATTATGTCATTGGATGCAGAAAAAGATTTGAAAAAGATCCAGCACCTCTTCATGTTAAAAGTCTTGGAGAGGTCAGGCATACAAGGACCATACTTAAACATAATAAAGGCAATTTTAATAAGCTAATAGCTAACATCAAACTAAATGGAGAGAAACTTAAAGTATTTTCTCCAAAATCAGGGACAAGGCAAGGATACCCACTCTCTCCATATTTCTTCAACATAGTACATAAGGTTTTAGCTAGAGCAATAAGACAACTAAAGGAAATCAAGGGCTAAAAACTGAAAAGGAAAAAGTCAGAGTATCCCTGTTCTCAGATGATATAATAGTGTACATAAGTGACCCCAAAAATTCCACCAGAGAATTCCTACAGCTAGTAAACTCCATCAGCAAGGTGGCAAGATACACAAACAATTCAAAAAAATCAATAGCCCTTCTTTACACAAAAGATAAATGGGCTGAGAAAGAAATTATGGAATCAACACCCTTCATTATAGCCACAAATAATATAAAATACCTGGAGTAACTCTAACCAAGCAAGTGAAAGACCTTTATGATTTCAAGCTCCTGAAGAAAGAAATTGAAAGAGATATCAGAAGATAGAAAGATCTCCCTTGCTCATGGATAGGAAGGTTAGCATAATAAAAATGTCCATCTTACCAAAAGCAATATAACAGATTCAATGCAATTCCTAGCAAAATACCAATACAACTCTTCACAGACCTCAAAAGAATAATTCTCAACTTCATATGGAAAAACAAAAAGCCCAGAATAGCTAAATCAATCATGTACAATAACAATATCTGGAGGTATCACCATTCCAAGATTTATAGCTGTACTACAGAGCAACAGTAATTAAAACATCATGGTACTGGCATATAAACAGACTGGCTTATCAATGTAATCTAATCAAAGACCCAGAAATAAGCCCACACACCTACAGTCACTTAATTTTTGAGAAAGAAGCCAAAAACATACAATTGGAAAAGGAAAACATCTTCAACAAATGGTGCTGGTCTAACTGGATGTCAACATGTAGAAGAATGAGAATAGACCCATACTTATCACCCTGAACAAAACTTAAGTCCACGTGGATCAAAGACCTTAACATAAATCTGGACACACTAAAATTAATAGAAGGGAAAGTGGGGAAAAGCATGGAACTCATTGGCATGGGTAGCAACTTCCTGAACAAAGCATCAATAGCTCAGGCTCTAAAACAAAGAATCAATAAATGGGACTTTATGAAATTGAAAAGCTTCTGTAAGGCAAAGGACACTGTCATTAGAACAAAACAGCAGCCTACAGATTGGGGAAAGATCTTCACCAACCTGACATCCAACAGAGGGTTAATATCCAAAATCTATAAAGAGCTCAATAAATTAAACAACAAAAATTCAAATAACCCATCAAAATATGAGTTAAACAGCTAAACTGAGAATTCACAGAAGAAGAATCTCTACAGGCTGAGAGGCACTTGAAGAAATGTTCAACATCTTTGGTCATCAGGGAAATGCAACTCAGAACGACTCTGAGATTCCATCTCACACCCATCAGAATGGCTAAGATCAAAAACTCAAATGATGGCACATGCTGGCAAGGATGTGGAGAAAGAGGAATACTCCTCTATTGCTGGTGGTAGTGAAAACTTGAACAACCACTGTGGAAATCAATCTGGAGATATCTTAGAAGACCGGGAATAGTTCTACCTCAAGACTCAGCCATACCCATCCTGGGCATATATCCAAAATATTCTTCACCAAACCACAAGGACTTTGGTACAAAAATGTTCATAGCAGATTTATTTGTAATAGCCAGAAACTAGAAACAACTAAAGAATGGATTAAGAAACTGTGATACGGCTCCAGCCACAGACCAGCGGCCCCGCCTGTCTGCCTGATATCCAGCCTGCACTCGGACCTGTGCACCCAAGAGGGAAAAACAGCCGCACCACAAGAGCAAAGGTAAGTGAGATTATTTTTTCCGGAGTTTCCAACATGGCGGCACAGTGTGCACTGTAGCGGAGAGGCAGAGACCTAACCCAGTCACAACAAAGCAATTAGGAGCCAAGACTACCTGCAAACAGAGCCCGAGACAGTGTGTTCTCCACAAATACTGGGGCGGGTGGGTCACTCTCCCTAGCACCCAAGCATCTGAGGTAGTCAGCAACAGGCACACTGAGGCCAGCATCTGTTGTGGGTGGAGCTCCCTGCCTGCATAGTCAGCCCATCTGGGGAGCCAGAACGACTGGGTCAGTGAGAGGAGAACACAGACCCAACCACAGATCTACCTGCGTTTCAGAGGAAACCTGTCAGCTCCCAGGTCCTCAGAGGCTAGCCCTCTCCCCACCCCAATAACCTCTATATTGGTCCAAATGGGTCACAAGCAGTTGAGGAGAGAGGCAGCCACCGTCCTCTCCAAGAGCCAGTAAGTCTATTACAGGAACCTGCCTGCCACCTGGAGGTAAACACCAGGATCTCAGGATCAGCCAACCCCCAGGGCAGGAAGTTTCCCTGAGCACCAAGGTCAGGTAACAAAAGAAACAAACAGATAACACCTGCGTCCATCTGATGACAAAAGGTTAGTGCAAGAACATAGTAAAAAAAAAAACCATAACAATAGGATGTCTCCAGATCCTAGCAATAATGCTACAGACAAATCTGGACAGCTGAACACAATTGAAGCAAAGGAAAATGACCTTAATCCTATGCTTATATTAATAATAGAAGGCCTAAGGAAGGAATTCAAATACCTCAGAGAGCAACAACAAAGTACTGCAAAGGAAGTGATGGAAATGAATAAAGCACTTAAAGGAATGGAAGACCTGAAAAGGGAAGTTGAAGCAATGAAGAAAATCCAATCAGAGACATCCATAGAACCTGAAAACCTTAAGAAAAGAATCGGAACTACAGACACTAGCATCACCAACAGAATACAAGAGATGGAAGAAAGAATTTCAGGGTCAGAGGATAAAATTGAAGAAATTGATACATCTGTCAAAGAAAATGTCAAATCTAAAAAAGTCCTGACACAAAACCTTCAGGAAATCAAGGACACAATGAAAAGATGGAATCTCAGAATAATAGGAATAGAAGAAAGAGAAGAGACCCACCTCCATGGACCAGAAAATATCTTCAACAAAATCATTGAAGAGAATTTCCCAAATCTAAAAAAGAGATGCCTATAAGTGTACAAGAAGCTTACAGAACCCCAAATACATTAGACCAGAAAAGAAAATCTTCCCGTCACATAATCAAAACACTAAATATACAGAACAAAGAAAGAATTTTAAAAGTTGCTAGGGAAAAGGGTCAAATAACATGTAATTGCAAACCTATCAGAATCACACCTGACTTTTCTTCAGAGACTCTAAAAGCCAGAAGAGCCTGGAAAGATGTCTTGCAGACCCTAAAAAAACGCAAATGCCAGGCCAGACTACTATTCCCTGCAAAATTGTCAATTAACATAGATGGAGAAAACAAGATATTCCATGACAAAGCTAAATTTAAACAATATCTATACACAAATCCAGCTCTACAGAAGATGTTGGAAGGAAAACTTCAACCCAAAGAGGTTAACTACACACAAGAAAACACAGGAAGCAAATAGCATGCCTGCAGCAAAACCAAAAGAAAAGAAGCTCACTCACACACTATTTCCACCAACATCAAGATGGCAGGAAGTAACAATCACTGGTCATTAATATCTCTCAACATCAATGGACTCAATTTCCCAATAAAAAGGCACAGGTTAGCAGAATGGATGCGAAAACAGAATCCCACATTCTGCTCCTTACAAAAAACACACCTCAGCAAAAAGATAGACATTATCTCCAAGTAAAGGACTAGAAAAAGATATACCAAGCAAATGGACCCAAGAAAAAAGCTGGAGTAGCAATTCTAGTATGCAACAAATTGGATTTTCAACCAACTTTAATCAAAAGAGATGGGGAAGGACACTATATACTCATTAAAGGAAAAGTCCACCAAGGTGTAATTTCAATACTAAACATCTATGCCCCAAATGTAAGACCACCCACATTCATTAAAGAAACACTACTGAACTTCCAATCCCACATTGAACCTCACACATTAATAGTGGGAGACTTCAACACACCACTCTCACCACTAGACAGATCAACAATGCAGAAACCAAACAGAGAAATAATGAACCTCACTGATGTCATGAATCAAATGGACCTAATTGATATCTACAGAACATTTCACCCAAAAACAAAAGAATACACTTTCTTCTCGGCACCTCATGGAACCTTCTCCAAAATCGACCATATAGCCGGGCACAAAGCAAGCCTCAACAGATACAGGAAAATTGAAATCACTCTTTGTAACTTATCAGACCATCATGGAATACAGCTAGGCTTCAACAATAACCAAAACAACAGAGTTCTTGCAAAAACATGGAAACTGAACAACTCTCTCCTCAATGACCTCTGGGTCAGGGAAGAAAAAAAAAAAGAAATTAAAGTCTTCTTAGAACTCAATGAAAATGAAGGCACAACATACCCAAACTTATGGGACACATTGAAAGCAGTGCTAAGAGGAAAGTTTATAGCTCTAAGTGCCTTCAAAAAGAAACTGGAGAATTCCTTTACTAGCCACCTAAAAGCACACCTGAAAGAGCTAGAACAAAAAGAAGCAAACACTCCCAAGAGGTGCAGATGAGAGGAAATTATCAAACTCAGGGCTGAAATCAACAACTTAGAAACATAAAGAACAATACAAAGAATCGACAAAACCAAGAGCTGGATCTTTGAGAAAAATCAACAAAATAGACAAGCCCTTAGCTAAACTAACTAAAAGGCAGAGGGAAAATACCCAAATCAACAAAATCAGAGAGGAAAAGGGGGAAATAATAACGGACATTGAGGAAATCCAAAGAATCGTTAGGTCGTACTTCAAAAACTTGTACTCCACAAAATTGGAAAATCTAAATGAAATGGACAATTTTCTTTATAGATTCCACCTACCAAGGTTAAATCAAGAACAGGTAAACAAATTAAACAGTCCTATAACCCTTAAGGAAATAGAAGAAGTCATTAGAAGTCTTCCAACCAAAAAAAGCCCAGGCCCATATGGTTTCAGCACAGAATTCTAACAGACATTCAAAGAAGAGCTAACACCAATATTCTTCAAATTCTTCCACAACATAGAAACAGAAGGAATACTGCCAAACACATTCTATGAGGCCACAGTTACCCCGATACCTAAACCTCACAAAGACCAAACGGAGAAAGAAAATTTCAGACCAATTTCCCTTAAGAACATGGATGCAAAGATACTTAATAAAATACTTGCAAACCGGATTCAAGATCACATCAAAAGTATCATACACCATGATCAAGTAGGCTTCATCCCTGGGATGCAGGGGTGGTTCAACATTAGAAAATACATCAATGTATTCCACCACATAAACAAGCTGAAAGAAAAGAACCACATGATCATCTCATTGGATGCTGAAAAAGCTTTTGACAAAATACAGCACCCTTTCATGATAAAAGTCTTAGAGAGATCAGGCATACAAGGACCATATTTAAACATAATAAAGGCAATTTACAGCAAGCCAATAGCCAACATCAAACTAAATGGAGAGAAACTTAAAGCATGTCCTCTAAAATCAGGGACAAGGCAAGGCTGCCCACTCTCTCCATA
>CAJQZJ010011242.1:3196344-3298809 GCA_907164525.1 Lophiomys imhausi
TGAGGTATTTGATTTCCTCCCTTAGGCCTTCTATTATTAATATAAGCGTAGGATTAAGGTCATTTTCCTTTGCTTCAATTGGGTTCAGCTGTCCAGAGTTGTCTGTAGCATTATTGCTAGGATCTGGAGACATCCTATTGTTTTGTTTTTTTTTTACCATGTTCTTGCACTGACCTTTTGTCATCAGATGGACCCAGGTGTTATCTGTTTGTTTCTTTTGTTACCTGACCTTGGTGCTCAGGAAAACTCCCTGCCCTGGGGGTTGGCTGATCCTGAGATCCTGGTGTTTACCTCCAGATGGCGGGCAGATTCCTGTAATAGACTGACTGGCTCTTGGAGAGGAGGGTGGCTGCTGCTCTCCTCAACTGCTTGTGACCCAATTGGACCAATATAGAGGGGATTGGAGTGGGGAGAGGGCTAGCCTCTGAGGACCTGGGAGCTGACAGGTCTCCTCAGAAAGGCAGGTAGAGCTGTGGTTGGGTCTGTGTTCTCCTCTAACTGACACAGTCCTTCTGGCTCCCCAGCTGGGCTGACTGTGCAGGCAGGGAGCTCCACCCACAACAGATGCTGGCCTCAGTGCGCCTGTTGCTGACTGCCTCAGATGCTTGGGTGCTAGGGTGAGTGACCCACCCGCCCCAGTATTTGTGGAGAACACACTGTCCTGGGCTCTGTTTGCAGGCAGTCTTGGCTCCTAATTGCTTTGCTGTGACTGGGTTAGGTCTCTGCCTCTCCGCTACAGTGCACACTGTGCCACCATGTTGGAAACTCCGGAAAATAATAATCTCACTTACCTTTGCTCTTGTGGTGCGGCTCGAGTACAGGCTGGATCTCAGGCAGGGTAGGTAAGTCCTTCATAATTCCTGCTCTACAACCAATGTCTGTCAGAGAAATGGGGCCAAATGGCTGAAGATTGATGCTGTAATGTATGGAGAGAAAATGGGAACTGTCCAGGCAGCCACTGGTATGTCATTTTTTAGTTTTGGAAGCTGCAGGCCCTGCACTTCCTATATAATCAGATATATTTATCCCTCTCAGGTCTCTGAGGTGGTTGAAGAATAGATAGCTAGAGTCTCATAGTTAAATTTTGAGTTGTTTAGGAATCAAGTGGTGTTCTGGATCTAAGAAGATATTTTTAAAATTATGAGGCAAGTTAGTATGAAAGCTGAGTTAGATATAGAACTTGAAACTCATGGAGATGGTTAGATAGTAGAATGTTAAAGTCAGGTGCCAAATACATATGGACTGGACATTGGGAATGTATGCTAAGCCATATAACTCTTATAATCGTGGCCTATTTATTTCTGTTGTTTTGTATTGTATTTATAGTTATAAGAAAAAGAACCATTATTTGGACTGAAAGGGAGAGCTGTTGGGGGGAAAAATAAATACCTTAAACTAAAAAAAAACAAAAGATGGGAAGAGGATGGTGGGGCTGAGGGGGAGGAGGGTGGAAGGGTGGGACTGGAGGGGGGAGTAGGGAGGAGATTGTGATTGAGATGTAACTTGAAGAAATAAAAAATAAATTATTAAAAAAATCAAAAAATATATAATAAAAATAAAATATAAAATTTTCAAATGATAATTTTCCAATGGCATATTTGCCTTACTGGCATGAAAGAAAAAAATGGTCTTAATTTCAGGTTAGTATGTTAGACTGCAGGTTGCCACATAGCTCATACACTCCTGGGTGCCAACTTATCAGTTTTTTTCCGATATATAAAGGATATTTTCATTTTTTGGTATTAAAAAGGCAGTTAAGAGTTTAAAATGTTGTAAGTAAATTAAGGGTTACTACAGGTCAACTTGGTTTTCTAAACATCTAAGAGTTGAAGTAATTTGGAGCTGAGATAAAATATTTGAGAAGGGTGGTGTTAGCCCATGCCTTTAACTCCAGCAGAGAAAGGAGGATCACTATAGAGTTAGTTGTCCTTTAAATTCTAGAGTTACAATGAACAGGGTGGTGATCACATGTTTAATCCCTTCACTTGAGAGGCATACACCTTTAATTCCAACACACTGGAGACAGAAAAATGCAGATCTCTGAGTTCAAGGCCAGCCTGACACAGAGTAAGCTCCAAATAGAGAAAAACTTTGATTCAGGGTTGGTGATGCACACCTTTAATCCCAACAATTGGGAGGCACATGCCTTTAATTCCAATACTTGAAGGCAGAGGCAGGCACATAGTATTTCAATGATTTAAGTTTAAAAGCTGCTCCCAAAGGCATGGTGAAATTCAAAGTGAATTATCCTTTGTGATCTCAAAATATATACACTTAAAGGTATGTCTAGTTCCAAAATATGAAACGAATTATTTTCAATCTCAATTGAAACATAACACTTTTTATATTGTCAAAAAAGCCAATTTGTTCTAGGAAAGATATTACTTGCCAAAAAAGAAAAAAAAAAGTAGTACCCCAGAGTTAGGATTTAGCAGGGCTCTGTTATTATCTTTCCAGGAGATTAAAAGCATCCATCTGAGGAGTCCAGGGATAATTGGACCACTGAAACTTCCGAAAAAAATGGACAAAACACCAAAAAAGACAATTAGCCCAGATGATCCAATCTTGTAGATTTCCTCAATAGTTGTTTCATCAAAAATCTACAACCAGAACAACTCAAAATAGCTAACTAAGATGGTTCTGCCCCATGGACTGTTCCAGACTGGACTTCAGTAAAGCCCTGAAGTTTACCCCCTGACTTCAAACTTCTTAGGGCATTTAAATAGCTGAGCACAAAAGGACTGAACATCAAATGTTACTATTAACTTGCTTAATCATTTTTCCATTCTTATTTGGACCCCCAAACAAGTTTCTTACATCTCAAATCAGCAGGAAGTAATTTTAAGAGAGTGACATCCCATTCCCAGAAGGTGGGGGTAGGTGACTTTATTTTATTTTATTTCCCCTTTTTGTCATTTGATGACTTATAGATGTTTGGTATTATTTAGGGGGATTGATTGCTGGTCTTGTTAAATAGATTTTGGAGGTTAGACCCAGGGATTTCTCTCTTTTTCTTTTCTCTATCCTTCTTTCTCCCCTATATAGGGGAGAAAAGATTTGAAAAACAATGGGATATAGACATAATGTATGAATGATAAAGAAAAATAATAGATTATTGAATACACTCTCATATCTTTGTATATTGATACAAAGTTAAGATTATATTTGGCTACATTGGTATTAATCTTTGTTTATTGATACAAAATTAAGGTTAACTCTTTTTAAGGTATTGTACCTGTGTAATGCTTAAAAATGCAAGGTAAAGTTTTGGCCTTTTGATATCAACTGTCACAAACTGTTCAGGATAATTAAGACATGCAAACTAATAGTCATTCAAACATATCACTTTGTTAGGTACTACCATAGTTTATAACAGATGTTTTCTAACTTAATCAGGAATCAAGTTGCTAAGAGACAAGCAACATTTCCTTATCCAGATATATATAGATAGATAGGTGGTCTTCAAAAGCCTCAAGAGATCTATAGGATATGGCATTCAAATATGTTTTCTTAACTTTAGATTTTATTTTTTTATACTGAGACATGTCAGCTGCTGACAGCATCCCCTACTCTACTCCAAGTAGATGATGAGCATCAAAGAATCTCCATTTGGAGATGGCTACATTAGTGGCAAGCTTGTCACTGGGCAAGAAAAAGACCTTGCTTCAAATGAGGATAATACTGTCCAAAAAGGACAAAACTCAGAAGCTGGAAAGTTGACAACCTAGCTCTGCCAAAACAGGGTAGGCAAGTCCTTCCTAATTCCTGCTTTATAGTTATTGTCTGTCAGAGATACTGGGCCAAAAGACTGAAGATAGATGCTCCAATATTATAGAGAGAAATTGGGGACTGTCCAGGAAGCCAGTTGTCTGTCATATCTTAGTTTTGGAAGCTGCTTGCTCTGTACTTCCTGTTTATTCGGGTATATTTATCCTTCTCAGGTCATATGTAGTTATAGTCTCACAGTTAAGTTTTAAGTTGTTTAGGAATTAAAAGAATGCTCCAAGTCTAAGAAGATGTTTTTAAGTTGGTAATGCAAGCTAGGATGGAAACTGAGTTAGATATAGAACTTTCTACTCATCAAGATAGATAGTAGAATATTCTTATTAGTTGCCAAATATATATGGACTGGACATTAGGAATGTATGTTATACTCTATAATTTTCATAATTGTGGCCTAATAGTTCCTATTGTTTTGTATTGTGTTTATTGTTATAAGAAAAAGAACCTGTTATTGGACTAAAAGGGGGAGATATTGGAGAGAAAAAAGATACACCTTAAATTATACAACAACAACAACAACAAAAAAGCAGATAGGAGGGTATGAGGGAAAGAGGGTAGGAGGGGGAACTGGGAGGGGAAGGAGGGAGATGTACTTGAGAATGAGATGTAATTTGAAGAAATAAATAAATGTAAAAAAAAAAAAACCCTTCATGCTTCATCTTATTCCAAAAGGAAAATGTTATAAGACATAAAATACTACAAAAAGAAAGTTATTGCTGTCTTTACCAGTGTCACCATATGCTAATTGTGTTAAATTTGAAGCAATATACTTCATCTCATCAAATGAGAATTTATGGCAATGTCTGATATGCCTGGGTTGTTACATAGCAGAATTTCCAAAACACAAAAGAACTTGGGAATGAAGCCAAGAGAGGCAGTTGTTTTGTTAAACAAGACTAAACCAGATCCACAAACATGAAATCACCTACCTACTAAGAATTGGCAAAGCTGAAATTTGAAATAAGTCAATAATGATAAATATTTACAAATGGCTATGCATGTAAAATTTTGCTTGAATTATTTCCTGGTTGACATTCAGAAACAGAAACAGAAACATAATAAATGGTGGCACATACTTTCATTTCTATATCTCTTTTATTTCTTCTTCAAAATATCCTGAAGGAAATTTGAAGTTGGTGGCTTTCTTAGGGTTTTATTGGTGTGAAGAGATAGCATGGCCAAGGCAACTCTTATGAAGGAAAACATTAACTGGGCAAGCTTACAGTTTCAGAGACTTAGTCCATTATTGTCATAGCAAGAAGTATGGCAGTGTCCTGGCAGACATGGTGCTGGAGAAGGATCTGAGAGTTCTACATCTTGATCCACAGGCTGTAGGAGACTGTCATATGAGGCCTAGCTTGAGCATATCAAACCTCAAAGCCTGACTCCACCATGACACACTTCTTCCAACAAGGTCACACATCTGCTTATAGTGCCACTCCCTATGGACGAAACATTCACACACACACAAGTCTATGGAGGGTATTCCCATTCAAACCACCACAGTGTCCAAATACATAAAATAAAATATAATATAAATAAAGAAGTGATAAATTCAGCATATGAAATTAGCAGTTAGTAACAGATAACCCTAGTTGTAGAGAACCTTACAGATTGATGTTTTGGGCTCTGAGATCTTTAGTGGCCTATAAGGACAATGTAATGATTACCAGATTCACAATGCTGACAAAATAACAGCTAACCAACTCATAAAGATCAAGCTATATGTTGGTATGAGTTACTCTGTATTGTGACAATACATTCAGCCCATGCCTTGCCCTGGGTGACCCCATTTTACAAAGTAACAGCTGGCTCTATTGTGAGCGCTAATGCCAGAGCAGAATGACTCTGCATCATCTTTATACACAGAGGCTACCACCTTCTACACAGAACAAACCATGAACCATAGACTGATAAACAACTTATTCCTACAGGTTAAAAAGTGCCACTCATGAACATATACAAGTGGAGGGCACAACCATACCAAAACAACTCAGAAAACCCAGTCCCACAAACTTGTCACATACAGAAAATCAAAGAAAGATATAATTCATACATGCATATGCATTGAGATCTACTTGGCAAACTGTAACCAATAAAACTGACATAAATTGTGAATATGCTTTTCTTCAGTAGATGTTGACATCATAGAAGGCACAAATGTATCATTTATGTTCCTCATACAATATGATAATTGTAAGCAATGGTGCAGAGAAACTACTGAACTAGACTGCTCTGTGGGTAGAAATAAAGTTTTATTGGGGATCAAACTGCCAAGACCATTTCTGGGGAGGTGGGACAGAAAGAAGAGCAAAATGTTGGAAAAGCAAACAGATTTTATATGACAGTCAGCAGGATGGGGTCTGAACTGACACAGGCCATTCAGATTAAGCTGGAACTTGATACCCTTACCCAAGGTAGTTGATACTTGGGGAATGGTTAAGGGAACTTTCTGTAGGATTAAGGATGGTTACTAGCAAACAGGAATCCATCTAAGGTGACATACTTTTCTTATAAACAGAAACCGTCCTTTAGGGTTGTTTACATGATACCAATCCTTCTGTTTATCTGACCAAAGTTTTTCCATTTAGGACAATGCCACCAATATTGCCACTGGGGGAGTTTGACCCACCCTTCCATATTAACATAAATCCAATTTAAAATGAATCTTATGGCTTTCTATATTTGTTAATGTCCCGATAGATGTAAGTCATACTAATGGAGAATAATACTCATTTTTTTTCAAGGAATATGTTGCATTACCATCTGAAACTTCATTTGCTTTAGTGGAGCACAGGCTTCATGTTTTCACTTTATCTCTTTGTATATTTTCTGCCTGCCTTATGATTTGTATTCCTGTGGTACCTCTCTTCACACTTGGCCCTTGTCTTTGTCCCTGTCATTGATGAAGTTTGTTCCTCTCCAGTTTAGTGTCTTCTGTTTCTACTCTCTTTTATGATTTAGATGTTGTCCTTTCTTCAGTTCATCTCTGTCTCAGCTGCCCTCAACATTACTGTAGGGCGATTAGATGTTTCAGAATGGGTTGAGACTTGAGTAGGGGGTGGTATAGGACCAAGTTTGTGGGAAGGTGAGACTGAGAGAATATGAGGGAGGGGAATTGCAATTGGCTTGTAAAATAAGAAAATAAATAAATTAATGAAAAAAACATTAATCTTTAGTAAAAATAGCATCATATTATATTTTTTCAAACTATATAGAAATGTAACTCAATAATGAGAGGAAATTTAAAAACTACAGAAATTTGTGGAAGTTAAAATTTTTGAACAACTGGTATGCAAATGAAGAAATCAAATGGTGAAAACCTAAAAATGATCTTGAAAAAAGTAAAAATTAAAAGCTAATATAAAATTTGTTGGATACAAAAAATATCACTACTAAGAAAAAAGTACCTGATGAAAAAGTAGAGCAAACAGCCTCATGATGCAGCTCAGTGAACTAAAAATCTAACCAACACCAAAGGGAAGGAGAAGGGAGGAAGGGCAAAGGGAGAAGGGAGGAAGGTTGGAAGAAGAAAGGGAAGGAGGGAAACATATTAGAAAAGACAGAACTGCACCAAAGATCAATGAAACAAATACTTGGATTTGAAAAAGATAAACAACATTGGAAATTTTAAGTAAAAAGGAAGCTGACTCAGATATATAAAAGCAGAGATGAAAGGAAAGGGATCACAGATGAATACAAGGGATTATTAGAGATTAGAATTTAAAAATGACCTGTCAAGGAAGTGGAAAGTTGAGAGAGAAGAAACGGGTACATTTCTTTTATGTGTATCCCAGCAGAATTGAATCTTAGAACATAGAAAACCTGAACAGACGAAAATTAACAAATTAAATTAATAAAAAAATAAATTTTAAAAAATCTCCCATCAAAGTCCGGGTTGAGTGCCTTCACAGCTGAGTTTCACTAGCTTTTGAAGAAGTGACATGGATTCTTCTCAAATGGTTTCAAACTAAAGAATGAGAGGAAATATTCAAAACCTATTCTACATGGCCAAGTTGTCTGTTACCAAATCCAGCCTACAACAGATAAAACCTGTAGTCTAATATTTCTGATGAACAAATACAAAAATTTTTCAATAAAATATCAGAATATCAACTTCGAAAGAAAAAAAATTATACCTAAACCTCCTTGCCATTAACTGAGGTTTATCTCCACAGAGAAATTGCAAAAATCAGCAAAAGTGAAAAATAATGTCCATAGACCAAACAGAAGTGGGAGCATACACACACACACACACACACACACACACACACACACACACACACACACAAATGTGATCATCCCAATGATGTAAGGAACACTGGATAAAACTCACTATCTGCACATGATAGAAACCGTTAATGTGCACATATACTCCAGCCCTGCCACTAATAATAAGTTAAATAAAGTTGGGATATGTGTCTTAATACAAAATGGCTCTGTATACCTACCTCACACACACACACACACCCAATACTCTGAAAAAAGGAAAAGTTGAAACCACTTCTTTCTTCTGCAATTACAAATGGAACAAATTTGTCTGCTTTCATCCCTCTTACTCAATATAACACCGGAAGCTCCAGCAGAAGCAGTAATACACAAGTAAGAAACAAAGGCATTCAAACAGGAGAGGGAGGGGCCAAATTCTTACAGAGAAAAATGTAAACCTTTACCAAAGACTACTAGAATTGAAAAGCAAATTCAGTAAGACTGCAGAATGAGAAACCAACAAACAAACTCAGGAGATTTGTTTTGCATCAGTAATTAAATTGTTAACACGGGGATCCAAGATGGAGGCGGCCTGTGTGGGCGTATTTTGATTTTGGGGTCAACAGTCACAAGGCGGCAAGTGTTGCAGGACACTGTACAAAGGGCACGACCCCATCTAAATCTCACCCAGCTACACAGGGACCACAGAAGATCCCTGGGCAGGATTTCCCTTCCCACTCTTGGACATGCTAGAAAGCTGCTGGACCCGGGAATCGGGATCACCCATCCCCCAATAGGAGAGACCCCCAGTAAGTTCCTAAGTTCCAACCTAATACCCAGCCTGCAGATTCAGAACACACGCAGAAATAATCCCCACCCTGCTGGGCACTCCCAAGTCTCACACAGATGACCAAATTATCTGGCGAAAGATTGCGACCCTTGGAAGTGAGTGCAGCTCCACTGCAAAATGCCTTCAGACTGCAGATCGCAGTCTGTGACGTCTCTGGCCAGTTTCCAAGCCGCAGGAGCAGCAAGGCTATTGAAGCTGAACTACAGATTTACCCACTACAGGAACCAACCATGGGCAAACTGCGAGATATGTGAAACTGTTGTATATCAGACATTTGTACTAGTACGGTACCTTCTGGTGGGGAACCAGAGCTTACTTGTACACAGCTCCAGCACCTGGATTAGTTAGGTCTCCACCTGGGAAGCGGGGCTGAATGACTCACCTTATAGGGGTGGAGTAAGGCAACGCTACTCCTACACCAAAGCACCCCCTTTGGACCCAAGTCCAGAAGACAGCAAAAAAATCCAAACATGGCCAGAGGCCCCACACAAAACAAAACAAAACAAAACAAATCAAAAAAACGGAGTGAAATGTCTCCAACAAAAGAAAGCAATGCTATTCCGTCCAGACTGAACCATCTCACCACAACTGAAACACATGAAAACGATGACAATTCTACATTATGGAAAGTGATAGAGTCCTTTCAAGAAGAACTTAAAACTATGAAGAAATTCAAAGAAGCCACAATTTTACAAGTCAAAACAACGAATAACACCATTAAAGAGCTCCAAGCCAAGGTGACCCAGCTTGAACAGGAAAAAGATAAAGCAATGAAAGATCTCCAGGCAAAAACAAACAAACTGGAGAAGGAAATGTACAAAACGAACAATACCATTGAAGACATGAAAATAGAAATGGAAACAATAAAGAAAACACAGGCAGAGTTAAAGAGGAAATGGAGAATCAAGAGAAGAGAATAGGAACTATGGATGTGAGTATGAAAAATAAGATGCAAGAGATGGAAGACAGGATCTCAGGCATGGAAGATTTGATGGAAGAAATCAGTACAACATCCAAAGAAAATGAGAAAGCTAAAAAAATCTCTCACCCACAACATCCAAGAAATCAAGGACTCAATGAAAAGACGGAACCTAAGAATTATAGGCATAGAAGAAAGAGAAGACTCCCGACTCCATGGTCCAGGAAATATCTTCAACAAAATCATAGAAGAAAACTTCCCAAACCTAAAGAAAGAGATGCCAGTAAAAATTCAGGAGGCTTACAGAACGCCAAACAGATTAGATCAGAAAAGAAATTCCTCTCGCCATATAATAGTAGAAACTCCAAATGTATAGAACAAAGAAAGGATATTAAAAGCTGTAAGAGAAAAAGGCCAAGTCACATACAATGGCAGACCCATCAGAATCACACCTGACTTCTCCTCAGAAACTTTAAAAGCTAGAAGGGCCTGGATGGATGTCCTACAAGCCCTGAGAGAACATAGGTGCCCAGCCAGACTACTATACCCAGCAAAACTCGATATCAACATAGAAGGAGAAAACAAGGTATTCCATGACAAAATCAAATTCAAACAATATCTCCTCACAAACCCAGCCCTACAGAAGATCCTAGAAGGAAAATTCCAACCCAGAGAAGATAACTACACCCAAGAAAACAGAGGAAATAGAAACCTCCACAGCAACTAAACAAAAAGAAACACAAGACAGCCAGCTATACCAAAATAATGGGAAATAACAACCCCTGGTCACTAATATCCATCAACATCAACGGACTCAACTCGCCAATAAAAAGACACAGACTTACAGACTGGATCCATAAACAAGACCCATCTTTTTGCTGTATATAAGAAACACATCTCACTATTGAAGATAAACACTGTCTCAGAGTAAAGGGCTGGGAAAAGGTTTTCAAAGCAAATGGACCCAGGAAACAAGCTGGAATAGCCACTCTAATATCAAACAAAATATACTTCTAATTGAAGTTAATAAAAAAAGACAGAGAAGGGCATTACATACCCATTAAAGGAAATATCCACCAAGAGGTCATCTCAATATTGAACATCTATGTCCCAAATATAAAGGCACCTACATTTATAAAAGAAACGTTTCTAAAAATTAAATCACACATCAATCCAAACACTTTAATAGTGGGAGACATCAACACCCCACTCACAACCACGGACAGATCATCAAGACAGAAGCCAAACAGAGAAATAATGAGTCTAAGAGAGATCATGAACCAAATGGACCTAACAGATATCTACAGAACGTTTCACCCAAACACAAAAGAATACACCTTCTTCTCAGCACCTCACGGAACCTTCTCCAAAATCGACCATAACGTTGGACACAAAGACAGCCTCAACAGATACAAGAAAATTGAAGTAACCCCTTGTATCATATCAGACCACCATGGAATAAAGCTGGACTTCAATAGCAAAGAATCAACAGAAAGTCTACACTCACATGGAAAATGAACAACTCTTTACTAGAGGACCACTGGGTCAGGAAAGAAATAAATAAGGAAATCAAAGACTTCTTAAAATCCAATGAAAATGAAGACACAATGAAAATGTACCCAAACCTATGGGACACAATGAAAGCTGTGCTACAAGGAAAGTTCATAACACTAAGTGCCTTCAAAAAGAAAATTGTGACAGCTCATATTAGCGAATTAACAGCTAAACTGGGTGAATTGGAAAAAAAAGAAACAAACACTCCCAAGAGGAGCAGAAGGCAGGAGATCATCAAACTTAGGGCTGAAATCAACAACTTAGAAACAAAAAGAACTATACAAAGAATCAATGAAACCAAGGGTTGGTTCTTCGAGAAAATCAACAAAATAGACAGACACTTAGCCAAATTAATTAAAAGACAGAGGGAGAAAACATAAATCAACAAAATCAGAAATGAAAAGGGAGAAATAACAACAGACATTGAGGAAATCCAGAGAATATTTGGATCCTACTTTAAAAATCTATACTCCACCAAATTTGAAAACTTAAGTGAAATGGACAATTTTCTTGATAGATTCCACCTACTGAAGCTAAATCAAGATCACATGAACAGATTAAACAGCCCTATAACCCCTAAAGAAATACAAACAGTCATTAAAAATCTCCCAACCAAAAAAAGCCCAGGGTCAGATGGCTTTGGCATGGAATCCTACTGGACCTTCAAAGAGGAGCTAACACCAATACTTTTCAAACTCTTTCACAAAATAGAATCTGAAAGAACATTGCCAAACTCATTCTATGAGGCCACAATCACCCTGATTCCTAAACCACACAAAGACCCAACAAAGAAAGAGAACTTCAGACCAATCTTCCTCATGAACATAGATGCAAAAATACTTAATAAAATACTAGCAAACCGAATTCAAGAACACATCAAAAGTGTCATACACCATGATCAAGTTGGCTTCATACCAGGAATGCAGGGATGGTTCAACATACAAAAGTCTATCAACGTCATTCACCATATAAACAAGATGAAAGAAAAAAACCACATGATAATCTTGCTAGATGCAGAAAAAGCATTTGACAAAATCCAACACCCCTTCATGCTAAAAGTTCTGGAGAGAACGGGCATATAAGGGCCATACCTAGAAATAATAAAGGCAATATACAGCAGGCCAGTGGCCAACATCAAAATAAATGGAGAGAAACTTGAAGCATTTCCTCTAAATTCAGGGACAAGACAAGGATGTCCACTTTCACCATATCTCTTCAATATAGTACTTGAAGTTCTTGCTAGAGCAATAAGACAACTAAAGGGCATCAAGGGGATAAACATCGGAAACGAAGAAGTCAAATTATCCCTATTTGCAGATGATATGATAGTATACATAAGCGATCCCAAAAATTCCACCAGAGAACTCTTACAGCTGATAAACACCTTCAGCAAAGTGGCTGGATACAAAATTAATTCAAAAAAATCAGAAGCCCTTCTTTATACAACAAACAAATGGGCTGAGAAAGAAATAAGGGAAACAACCCCCTTCACAATAGCCGCAAACAACATAAAATACCTAGGGGTAACTCTAGCCAAGCAAGTAAAGGACCTGTACAACAAGAACTTCAAGCCCTTGAAGAAAGAAATGGAAGAGGCCTTTAGAAGATGGAAAGATCTTCCATGCTCATGGATAGGTAGGATCAACATAATAAAAATGGCCATCATAAAAAGCAATATATAGATTCAATGCAATTTCTATCAAAATACCAACACAATTTTTTATAGACTTGGAAAGAGCTAGTCTCAATTTCATATGGAACAACAAAAAGCCCAGAATAGCTAAATCAATCCTGTACAATAAAAAAACATCTGGAGGTATTACCATCCCAGATTTCAAGCTGTACTACAGAGCAATAGTTGTAAAAACAGCATGGTATTGGTATAGAAACAGACCAGTAGATCAATGGAATCGAATTGAAGATCCAGAAATATACCCACACACTTATGGCCACCTAATTTTTGACAAAGAAGCCAAAATAGCACAATGGAAGAAGGACAGCATCTTCAACAAATGGTACTGGTCCAACAGGATGGCCACTTGTAAAAGAATGAAATTAGACCCATACTTATCACCTTGTACAAAACTTAAGTCCCAGTGGATCAAAGACCTTAACATACGGCCGGTCACACTAAATCTACTAGAAGAAAAAGTGGGAGAAACCCTCGAACTCATTGGCACAGGCGACAACTTCCTGAACAGAACACCAACATCTAGGGCCTGAGATCAACAATCAATAACCTCATGAAACTGAAAAGCTTCTGTAAGGCAAAAGACACTGTCATTCGAACAAAATGGCAGCCTACAGACTGGGAGAAAATCTTCATCAACCCCACATCTGACAGAGGGCTAATATCCAAAATCTACAAATAACTCAAGAAATTAAATGCCAAGAAAACAAATAATCCAATCAAAAAATGGGGGACAGAGCTAAATAGAGAATTCACAAAGGAGGAATCCCTAATGGCTGAGAGACACTTGAAGAAATGCTCAACATCCTTAATCATCAGAGAAATGCAACTCAAGACGACTCTGAGATTCCATCTCACACTTGTCACAATAGCTAAGATCAAAAACTCAAATGACAGCACATGCTGGCGAGGGTGTGGAGAAAGGGGTACCCTACTCCATTGCTGGTGGGAATGCAGGCTTGTGCAACCACTATGGAGGTCAGTCTGGCGATATCTTAGAAAACTTGGAATAGCTCTGCCTCAGGACCTAGCCATACCACTTCTGGGCATACACCCAAATGCCTCTTCACGGAATCATAAGGAAGTTTCCTCATCTATGTTTATAGCAGCCTTATTTGTAATAGCTAGAAACTGGAAACAACCCAGATGTCCCTCAACCGAAGAATGGGTTAAAAAACTGTAGTACATCTACACAATGGAATATTATTCAGCTATCAGGAACAATGAAATTATGCAATTTGCAGCCAAATGGATGGAACTAGAAAAGCTCATCCTGAGTGAGCTAACCCAGACTCAGAAGGACGCATATGGCATCTATTCACTTATAGTAGGATTTTAGCTATATAGTAGAAGGTATCGATACTACAACTAACACACCAAAGGGAAGTTGGACATAGACTTCTTATTTTTAATTTTTATTTTTTATTTATTTTTATATCTTTTTTATATTTTTCTATTTTTTTAGTCTTTTTTAATCTATTGTCTGCTTATTGGTTTGTCTGTTTAGTAGTTCTCTCTCCTGGGCAACGAGACACTTTTCACTGATGGTACTGCTTCGTAGACCCCCAATGAATGAGGAGGCTCTTGGCCCTCATACGACCTCTCAACTGAGATGAGGGACTGTTATATAAGGACACCCCACCCCAGAGAAATGGTATGGAAGGGTTAGGAGGTAAAGAAAAAAAATGAAATATGATGTTTCAGCCTTTTACTACTAATTGTCATAAACTGTTTAGGATAATTAAGAAATGCAAACTAATGGTTATGGAAGCCAGTCATTCTGTTAGGTACTATGGCAGCCTATTATAGTTACTTTCTAAGCTAATCAAAAATAAACCTGCTAAGAGACAAGCAACATCTGCTTACCCTAATATAAGTGATTGATAGGGCCTCTTCAAAAACCTGAAGAGATCTGCAGAATATGGCATTCAAAGATGTTTTTGTAACTTTAGATTTTTTTATATTGAGACATATCAACTCCTGACAGCACCCCCTATTCTACCCCAAGTAGAAGATGAGCATTGAAGAATCTCCAGTGGGGTGGGAGATGATTGAATTAGTCCCAAGCCTATCTCCTCGTAGGAAAAGCCCCTTGCTTCAACTGTAGACAGAATGCTGTCCAAAAAGGACAAAACCTGGAAGCAGGTAAGTCGACAGCCTAGCTCTGCCAAGACAGGGTAGGTAAGTCCTTCATAACCCCTGCTCTACAATCAATGTCTGTCAGAGAAACGGGGCCAAATGACTGAAGATCGATGCTGTAATGTATGGAGAGAAAATGGGAACTATCCAGGCAGCCACTGGTATGTCATTTCTTAGTTTTGGAAGCTGCAGGCCCTGTACTTCCTATAAAATCAGATATATTTATCCCTCTCAGGTCTCTGAGGTGGTTGAAGAACAGATATCTAGAGTGTCATAATTAAATTTTGAGTTGTTTAGTAGTCAAGAGAGTGTTATAGATCTAAGAAGATACTTTTAAAATTGTGTTGCAAGTTAGTATGAATGTTGAGTCAGATATAGAACTTTAAACTCATGGAGATGTTTAGATAGTAGAATGTTAAAGCCGGGTACCAAATACATATGGACTGGTCATTGGGAATGTATGTTAAGCCATATAACCCTCATAACTGTGGCCTAATTACCTCTGTTGTACTGTATTGTATTTATTATTACAAGAGAAAGAGCCATTTGTTGGATTGAAAGGGGAAACTGTAGGGGTAAATAAGATATACCTTAAACTTAAAAGAGAAAAAAAGGGAAGAGGATGGGGGGGTTGAGGGTGGGAGGGTGGGACTGGAGGGGGAATAGGGAGGGGACTGCGATTGAGATGTAACTTGAAGAAATAAAAAATAAAGGAAAAAAAATAAATAAATAAACACAAAATATTCTGGAAAAAAAAGAATTTGTTAACAAAGAAATGAAGAAAATCCCACTCAAAGTAGCAAAAAAGTACCAACGGATACATATAACCAAAAAAACTTAGTGATTTCTACAATAAGAACTATAAAATGCTGAATAAATAAACTATAGACGACGTGAAAAATGGAAGGACACCCTTGCTCATAAGTTAGAATGATTAACATCGCTAAGATGGTTATGTCACTGAAAATAATCTCTAGATGGTGCAGTTTCCACCAAAATATAAATGACATTCTTTTTAAGTTAGAAAAACATCATAAAAGACATCAAATAACTAAGAGTATCCTGATCCCAAAGTGTAGGAGGGAAATGTGAGATTCCCGCCCCCTTCAAATTATAGAGCTGATAGAAGAAAGCAAAGCAAGATGCTTCTGGACACATATTGATTTGGGCAAAGTTTTTTGGGATGTGACCTTAATGACCAGACAACAATGCAAACGTAGTTTTGTTCTGTGTTGTTTTCGTTGTTTTTATTAAAATGTTTACATTTGAATGAGTGCCTTCTAGATTAACTTTTAGAGTCCAAAACTGGCTATTTTTCAAGACAGGAAATGCCAGACCAAATACACCATTTCCCTTCAGTGTTCTGAGTCTGAAGAAAACACATGGTACTTGTCAACCCAAAGCTAAGACATGTCCCCTTTGGGTGGGTAAATCAGCAATAGTGACAGAATTAGTACTATATTAAAGTGGTGTGTGGTGCATGTCCTTTGTTGAAAACAAAACTCTCTTTTTTTTTTTTCAGTTAGAGTAGCCAAAACCATAAAGTATCCAGAAGACTTTTGGTAAATCTTGGCCCAGCTGTGCTTAGCAAAACTCTACATGCAAAGGTAAGATGAATCATCCTGTGTTTTGTACCCACGTGTTCCCAAATAACTTTGTGTTTGTTGTATTTTAATCAACACTGAGTTTAGACCTTGTTATCAAGTAAAATACTGCATTTGATTGTAAAATGAAAAGTTTACTATTGCTAGTCAAAAACTCATTTTGAATTTTTAAAGTGATGCCTAATCCATGTCTTTCCTGTGGCTTTTCTTTATTTTGCTGCTTCATTTTTGAACAAGTATGTTTATTGTGCCCTTCATTCTCATCTTGTTCTTCAAGGAAATACTTTAAGATCTTCAAATAACCAAGTCAAGACTTCAAGTTACACTTAAATTTTCTGAACTAATTTTGGTGAGCATTTACAAAGTGTATTATGTGAACCTGTTTCCATATTTTGTACCAGTTCATCTACCACAAAATTTTCTGGAACACAACTGAATAATTAACTCTGTATTTAAAAGGAGAACAAAATATCTAACAACTGAGCTGTGCGTGGTGATGGATGAATTAATTCCTAGCACTTAGGAGACAGAGACAGGTAGACTCAGGCCAGACAGGGCTGCATAGTGAGAACCTATCTTTAAAATAAATAAATAAATCAGCAACTTTTAACCTAATTCACAATGTCTTTTTTTTTAATTCTGATACTTAAGTTTTACATATTTCCATCTCTAATAGATGAAAAAAACAACTAAAATTGACTTGACAGTTTACAGATTTCATTAGAGGAAATCCAAGAAAAAAAGGGGATGATTTTGAATATGTATTTATTAATTTTATGCAATTTTATTTTAAAAAATAGAGCATTCAAATGTGATGTGGAGAGTTGATACTTTTGAACAGTAGACAGTGACCAGCCAAATAAAATTGTGCATCAATCCTTCACTATGATACATAGAAAATAATAGAGAGCCACCAAAAGTATGTGAGATAGGTTTACTTATTGGTATCTATTTCCCATTTCATGTACAGTAGTTCTTATTTTACCCAACAACACTGTTGGTGTTGCCAATTGACAGACAATTGTTTAGAACATTCACTTGGTCTTTCTTGGAGGGAAGTTAGACTGATTTATTTCTGAGTCCTTTCTTAAGGAACCATGCTGGAAGCAGAGAGAAAAGAGAATCTATAAGTTAGCAATATGGGAATAAAATAACAGTAACCTCAAATGAATCATAATACTCTGAAACCAAGAATGCCATGTGACTTGTGGAATAAATCTGCTTTTCATGTCAAAGTACTTCAATCTCAATTTTTCCCTGTCATTACTTGAAATATGAATTATCTTCCTCAAAGTTACATCCCAAGAGGCAGGATTAGGCCTTCTACAAGAAAGTACAAACTAATAGCATCCACATTCAGCTCATGTCCCCATTAAAGGTGACATACTTTAATATTCAGACAAATGCTTTCAGCCTTTGAATTAGCTGGAGTGTTCTGTCTGCATAGAAAGTTTGCTATGGTCTTTTAATAAGTTTAAGGTAATGAACCAAGTGTCTAGAGCAATGGTTCTCAACCTTACTGATACTGTAACCCTTCATTACAGTTCCTCATGTGTAGTGACCAACATCAAAAAATTATTTGTTTTGCTACTTTATAGCTGTAATTTTGTTACTGTTATGAGCTGCAATGTAAATGTCTGATATGCAGGATGTATTTTTACTGAAACAAATTGACCCAAATGGATTATGACTCACATGTTTGGAACTATTGATTTAGGTCTTCTTCCACCTCTTCCTTCAAATACTTTGATTCTATGAACACTTTTGTATTTCAATTTTCTTGATTTAAATCTTTCTTCCAACTCTTTAGGTCATTGAAAAAATTTGTTAACATTTTTCCATCAATTTACTTATTTGTTTATTTTGCGTTCCAATGGCCATACCCCTCCCTCCTTTCCTCTCAGTCCCATCCTCCCACCCACACACACTTCATAATAACAAATGCTGAGGAGGCTGAGGAGGATGGGAAGAAACTGCAGTTGTGAGTTGCTAATAATGAAAAAAAATGATGCACCATTTGGAAAACTATTTTTTGCAGCTTGTTATAAAATTTACAATATATTTATATAATGACACGGTAAATATTAATATCATCTGAAATGCCACTGGGACACTACTGCAAGCTGCATTGTATTTTCCTTCACATAGAGAAGCCATTGAGCAGTTGCCAGAACATGGTTCAGTTATGACAGTGTTTGCAGTATTTTCACATAGATCCTAGTTAACCACAGCTAGGAAACCAACACATGACACAGAATGTGTACAGCTGTCTATTTATCTTAACAGCAAGATACACTCTGCTTAAGACAAGACTGGGAACATCGATTTCTTTCATTTTTTGAGACATAAGAAAAAAAACAAATATACTCCTTGCCCCTGAGATCCTGAGCCACCAACCTCCATGATGACAGCAATGACTTGGGTTTCCTGCTGTCTCTCTCTGTTTAGTCTTAGACACATTGTGTCAGAGTCAGTATCTGTGAGCAGTGACGCTGAGAAGAAATGACACGTCAGATCCATCTGATAAAAACCTCTAAGTTCCTAGATAGACACCAGTTTGTTCTTGGATGACTTGCTATGGGAAAATCTGTCTTGGTTAGCTTTTTGTTGAAAGGTCCTTGCCAGCAATTCAAGAGTTGTGCTAAAAGTAGATTCCCCTCCAATCATGCCTTCAAATGAGACTCCAGTCCTGTTGACAGTCTAACGGTTGCTTGTTGGAAAACCTCCAGCCAGCATCAACTAGCAAAGCTCCTCCTATATGCTTGACTCACAAAAACTGTAAGATGATAAGGTTTTGTTTTGATTTTTTTTTAATTTTGATTTTTGGTTTGATTTAAGATAGCAATACCTTTTATATGGATTTTAGTGATGATCAGTATGACCAGAAATTGATTATTGGAAAACAAATTAATTTTAATATCTAGGTAAGGGAAAATGAAAATGTGAAGAATGAGATCTAGAAGAAGAAGAAGAAGACACAAATCACTGACTCAGCTTGTTTAAATATTCTTATAGATTCACATTTTCCTTCCTCACAAACAACTGCTCCAGTGGCATAGAAAGGAACTTCAATAGTGTGCAGTATGAATAATACTGATAAAATAAAGATAGAAAATTATGAACATTATTTTTGATACATAAATTTAATATTAAATTTTTGATTGTTATCTCTATTTCTCATTAGAAGTTACTCCTTTTAGACTTTTTTTTATTATTCAGTTTATAGTTTTATTGTCTAGTTACCATAAATGTTCTGATAAAACCTAAATGTTTGTGGCATAACCATTAAATTATAAATGTTCCTCAACCTTTACACATGGCAACATCTCGGTCATTTAATATCCACAATTTTTAAGAATATATAAGAAGTTCACATTATTGTGTCTTTGATAAGACCATTTTAAAGCTAGAGTTTTTTATATTAAAATATACTCTCTGGAAACTTCGCTTGGGACAATTATGAAGTTAATACTAAATATTGCAAAATATATAAAACAATGCAACTTAAACCCTCTTATGAAAAGGAACTAGTTACTCACAAGTCAGCCTACACTAGTACATTTTTATTGGTAAAATTTTGTTATATAACATTAGATAATATCCAAAATATGCCATCATACCAATACCCAAAGAAAAGATCCAAGGTGGGGAGCAGGAGGACTAGGCCATGTTGTTTTACATCAGTGAATTCCAAAGACACATGACACTGAGCTACTTTAGTTTTATCTTGTTTTTGATCAATTTGAGCTTGATATTATTGTTAGAGATGTGCTTATCCTGTTGCTTACTCTTTTCCTGCATTGGTGAAAGGTTTTCTTATCCACTTTTATTTTTTCTGCATTCTTACCATATTTTACATGTCTATTTACCATCTGTGGCTAATTATAGATGGGCACAATTTGAAACTTCTCCCTTTTAGATGTGGTGTCTGTTCGCTTTTCCCTTGGATCTGGGTCTGATTAGAACTGTTTTGACCAATAGAATGTGAAATTGACATTATTCCAGCTCTGGGCTGAGCTTAAAAAAAAAAAATCCTTGCAACTTCCCTTGAGTTCTTTCTAGCCTGAAGGACACATAAAAACTAGTTCCAGCTTCCCTCTGGGTCAGATGAGATAGAAAGATTGTGAGGCCATTTGGAGAGGGTCCAACTCAAGAAAGCCCCCCTAGCTAATGACCGTTAATAAAACATTGGGTGTAACCCACTATCGCTGACAATCTTGACAATGCTGGTCCCAGATAAATACCCAGTGACATTTATCGGAACCACTGTTAATACGGCAGGGAACTGCCAGCTCAGCCTGCCAATCATGCAACCCCCAAAGTGTGCAGTATAAACAATGTTTAAGACAGTACTTTTCCTTAGCATATAGAAATATATCTTATAAAATATGACATTCAGGTGATAGCATTTATGTTTTTATGCATTTTATAAAATACACAATAAGATTACCTTCTACGTAAGTTAGGAACTCTTGGCATACAATGACACATAGATGTTTAGTACAGATTCTAGTGAATAGTATGTTCTGATATTTTTTATTTATCATCAGTATCTTTTAAAAATTCAACCCTTATTTTTGTGTTCTTAATCTTTCTATAATGGCACTATCATGCCTCATTTAATCTTAAATAATATTTTGTTTCTATCAGGAAAATGTGTGTCCCTTTTACAATAAAAGTTTTTGTTGTTTGCTTGTTTTTACTTTATTATTTAGTTTACAAAATAGAATACGTAGTATGAAAAACTATAGTGTAAGATACCTCATGGTATTTTTCTGTTGGATTCCCCTCTTTTTTCCCATTTCTCTTCCTTTAGGATTTCCTTTATATTTTTATATTAATATTTTGTTGCAAATATTTAAATTTGTATCATAATATCCACAAAATATCTCCAAAAGAGCTGGTATTCAACCTTTTCTGTCTTAAGGAGACACAATTTTAATAAATTTCCATAAATGTGCACAAGTTTGTGTGAAATTACTTGGAGACATCAATTTTAGGAAACTTGAAAATCGTGTTCCATACCATCCCAAGTTTTTTGTAGGCTCCTTCTGGATCTTTTCATTGCTATTATAAAATAGATTGAATAAATAGAATAACCACCATGTGCCATGGCACAGTTTACTAGCATCACCAAGATTTTCAGTCTTAAGAAAATAAAAGGATATATATGTTGCATACTTAGTTTTGGGAAATATTTGCAGTATGTTCATAAGGATGTCTATTGCCACCAAGTGGCTTGCTTACCATTAAATCATGCCAAAGAGTGTGCATCCATACAAGAAAGAGGAAACTGCACTGTAGTGGGGCCTTGAAATAGTCATTGACATAATCTGTTCATTAATAGTGTGCTATAGATCCTGCCAGTGGTGGGGATATATGACTTACAATTAGGAACACTAGATCACTGTGAGCCTTCTTTTCTTTTTTAAACATTTATTATTTGTTTATTTATGTATTCAAGTTACATCTCAATCACAGCCATCTCCTCTTCCCACCTTCCCACCCTCTTCCTCCATCCCTCCCCTCTTCCTCGGGTGCAGGGGGTCCCACACCTATCAAGCCCTCTTCAGTTCAACAGTCACATGATAAGAGGTTCCTTTTGGACTGGTGCCCAGCATGGCAACCCAGCTAGAGTCAGGTGTTCCACTATCAGGTACCATAGGCCATGAGAGATACTGCTTCTCCCACCACCATACTTGCTAAGGGATCTATACGAAGGCCAAGTTGCCTATCTGGTCTGGTCTATATATCCTTTTTTTTGGGGGGGGGGGTAGTGTTTCAGTCTCTGTAAGCCTCTAAGAGGCTAGATTAGTTGGTTCTGTTGATCTTCATGTGGTGTCCTTGCCCCTTCTGGGTCTCTCTATTCCTCCTCCCCCCTCTTATACACGGCTCCCAGAGTGCCACCTAATGTTTGACTGTGTGTCTAAGCATCTGTTTTGATTCTCTGCTGAGTAGAGTTTCTTGCAGAATACTTGTGCTAGGTTCCTGTTCCTTTGGGTCTGTGGATTGTAGGATAGTTATCCTTTACTAAATTACTAAAATCCAGTTATAAGTGAATACATGCCATGTATATCTTTCTGGGTCTAGGTTAGGTCACGCAGGATGGGCTTTTCTATTTCCATCCATTTAGTTGAAAATAGCATGATTTCCTTGATCAAAGAGTTCAAAATAAGACTGGACACACTAAGTCTAATAAAAGAGAAAGTGTAGAAAACCCTCAAATTCATTGGCACAGGTAACAACTTCCTGAACAGAACACCAATAGCTCAGGCTCTAAGTCCAACAATCAATAAATGGGACCTTATGAAACTGAAAATCATCTGTAAGACAAAGGACACTGTCATCAGAACAAAATATCAGCCCACAGATTGGGAAAATATCTTCACTAATTCAGCATCCAACAGAGGCCTAATATCCAAAATTTATAAAGAACTCAAGAAATTAAACACCAAGAAACCAATAGCCCAACCAAAAATTGGGTACAAAACTAAACCAAGAATTCACAAAAGAGGCACCTCTAATGGCCGAGAGACACTTAAAGAAATACTCAACATCCTTAATCATCAGGGAAATGCAACTCACAATGATTCCACCTCATGCCTGTCAGAATGGCTAAGATCAAAAACTCAAATGACAGCACATGCTGGCAAGGCTGTAGAGAAAGGGGAACACTCCGCCATTTCTGATGGGAGTGCAAACTTGTACAACCACTATGGAAATAGGTCTGGCGATATCTTAGAAAACTTGGAATAGTTCTACCTCAAGACCCAGCCACACCACTTCTGGGTATACATCCAAATGATTCCTCACCAAACCACAAGGACATCAGCTCAACTATGTTCATAGCAACTTTATTTGTAATATCTAGAAACTGGAAACAACTCAGATGTCCTTCAACTGAAGAATAGATCAAAAAACTGTGGTACATCAGACAATGGAATACTATTCAGCATTCAGAAAAAAGGAAATCATTGTGAGCTTTATTAGAGTTTCTCTTAGAGTTCTTTTCCTAGTGCTGTGATCAATATCATAACAGTAGACAACTTGGAGTAAGTAAAGGCTTATTTGGCTTATACTTCCCACCCATAGTCTATCATGAAGAGAATCAGGGGAGGACCTCAAACAGGAACCTGAAGCAGGAACTGGAGCAGAAACCACGGAGGAATTCTGTTTACTGGCTTACTCCCATGCTCGAGTTCAGCTCCAGTTTATATATATATATCAGGACCACCTGCTTTGAGGCAGCAATGAGGATGCTATTGCTCAGAATGGGATGGATCCACTCACAACAGTCATCAGAAACAATGAAATCATGCAATCTGCAGCCAAATGGATGGAACTAGAGAAGCTCATCCTGAGTGAACAAACCCAGACTCAGAAGGATGCACATGGCATCTATTCACTTATAATCGGATTTTAGCCATATAGTACAGTACTACAACCAATGCACCAAAGGGAACAAGAAGATAGACTTTGTTTCCTGTCAATGAGACCCTTTGCCCTAGTGGTGCTGCCTTGTATGCCCCGGTGTATGAGGAGGCTCTTGGCCTTCATATGATTGCTGAACTGGGGTGGAGGACTGTTATGTAGGGACAGTCCACTCCAAAGGAGTGGAATGGAAGGGATCAGGGGTAGAGGGTGGGAGGGCGGTACTGGGATGGGTGGAAAGAGGATACTGTGATGGAGATGTAACTTGAAGTAATAAATAAATATTTTTTAAAAAAAGAAAATGACTAATAGACTTGCATACAGGACAATCCTATGGAGATCTTTTCTCTCTAGAGGTTTCCTCTTCGCAAATAGCTTTATGTTATATTGACACATCAAGGACCTAACTAGCTCTGTACTTAATTTTTACCAGTCCATGTTAAGTTCTCAGGGAAAAAGTAGGGCTGAAGAAGTGTTTCATTGTATTTATCTTAAAAAAGAAGTTGTGAAATGTTTACTTACTCACATGCTGTTGAGAAAAGCTGAAGTATCAAGAAAACTGAATGAAGAACTAAACTGTTCTGAGTTCCTAGTAACAAAGTTCCCATACCACAGCTACTCAAATGTCTTAGCCCTGCTATAGTAGTTAGCTAGGGAAGTCAAGAGCATCTTCAAATCCAGCCCTTGCAGTGGAGTGCAGTGTACAAAGTAGGATGCTACATTGTCCCAAACACTCTGCAAAATATGCTTGATTTAAGCTTTAAAATGATAGCAAGTCTCTGTGCACACACCATGATTGTAAGCTGTCATTGGCAAAGTATACTGGCATCCCCACATGGCTAATTTTCTCAATTATGCTTCTGTTCTATAGATTTCAAAACCTGTCGAGACAGGAGGAGATGACTCAATGGATGAAACTCTTACTCTGCAGGTATGTGGACCAGATCTCAGATCCCACAAAAAGACTGGACAGGCATGGTAGCCTGCCTGCAATTCCAGGACTCAGAGCATAAAGGCAGGGGCTCTCCAGAGCAAGCTGTATAACACTACTTTCAGAATTACCAAATTCCAGGTTCATTTCCAACCCCCTGCCTCAATGAATAAGATAAAGAGTCATTGAGAAAAACTTCTGATGCCAGTCTCAGGCCGCCACATACATGTACACTCTAATAGTACATGAATATACACACACACACACACACACACACACACACACACACACACATAACCTGAAGAGACCCATTGAGGCAAATTGAAAACAAACAAATAAAAGCCCTATCAATCCAGCCTTGTATTTAGTTCTTTAAAGAAAAAAAAATGATACGTATTCATTGCTAAAAGGGAGAAATCAGCTCGCACCTGATTTTTCTCAGAGTAAAATGAGTTGCATATTCTCAGCAAACCTGACATTATACACTTTAAAATATGTGATCTGCTGAATAATAATTTTGAACTAACCAGCACAACTGGCCCCTTGTCAACTTGACGTACACATATATCACTATTAGTAGTCCATAAGCTTTTTTTTCTTATTTATTCCCAAGAGCTGATGTTAATTCACATTTAAAAACATGGCATAACTTTAGAAGTCCAGTATAGGAGGAACAAGGCCTGCCGTTGAGCAGGAACAAGGCCTGTTGCTAAACAGTATACACACCAGCATGCATATATGGTGGGCTTCACATAGAGCTGATCTGAGACATACCTGGACATGTCTGACTTGAGACCTGCCTGAACATGCCCAGAGACTGATGATACCACATCAGATGAAGAGACAGGAGCTAATGAGGAAGAGCCACAGCAGCAGTTTGCAGCCTGGGAGCCCATAAGACACTAGGCAGAGGGTCTAAAGGGGGCATCTTCTTCCTAGAATAAATGAACCTGATTCTGTCTCTTGCCTGACTCTCAGAGTCTGTGTCGTTGACTCTGTGCCATCTTGCCCCTGTCCCCCCAGGGTCCCGAGTTGGGGTTATTGAAACAATCCAGTATTCTTTTAAAAATTCTAGAACTACTGCTGAATTGCTCCCGAGATCCTCTTCAGCTGTGTTTCTTATATCTCCTAGGACCACCATGTCATTGGTCACTCTCCCTACAGAGAACTAGTCCTCCTCATAATTGCCAAGCAAGAAAATGACCAATAGGATTGCCTATAGATGACTCTTCCTGGATTACTCTAGCTTGTATTAAGTTGATTTTTTAAAAAATAGCCAATATAGGGTCTGTTTCACCTTCTGACATATATCTCTTACAATGATTATGAGTACTTAGGTAATCATCTGCTAGCAAATAAGTCTTTTTCATGAAGACACACAAGGGTGTATTTTATTTCAATCTCTGACCCTACTTCCTAGCCACTCATGCATTTTATTGACAGCATTGTGACTCTTTAATTTTATGGCTGAAAAATTCAGGCTCAAATTTATAGGGTATTTCTGTGACACAGACATAAGCTTACAGAATACTTTTGAAAACATTATTTAAGTACTTAATTATTTAAATCCTTACTGTACTTTTTCTTTACTGCTATGATTCTTCTCCATAGATGTTCTCCTATAGTGAGTGATTTTTTTTTAAGTCATCTCAATTCTATTTAGAAATCATAGGGAAGAGGTCAACTCATGAAAAGACGAACTCTAAGTGTTTAGGTATTTGTCTCTTAAGGAACAAATATTCTCTATACCTATAACATCATTCTTTGTTAAATTTAAGTCCATTTGCTTCAATATGATTAATTTTATAGCTGTAGTATAGTTGATGCAGAATCCCCTGGCTACTAATAAGTTAGTTTCTATTGTGGCTAAAAATGTTTTTGTTCTCATTAAATGTCTTTATCCAAAGGTAAACAACCTTTTAGCATGATTTCATTTTACTCATATAAAGATGTTTACAAACCTAAAAGATACAGGAATAAACCTAGCTTCTGTCTATCAAGTGAAAACGAATTTTTCATATTGTCAACAAGTACAAGATAACTTTGTAGAAAAGGCAATACAAATAAGAAAAAGTCAATGAAATATGTTTACCACATATTTCATCACATTACAGTAGAACAACAAAAACATACTTTTATATCATTAACAAATGCATGAATATAAGTATTTCTGTTAACATACTATTAAAGTCAAGATACAACCTTATGGAAATTATCCTATAGTTTTTTTTAAGTGACTTAAAGAGCATAGAAAAAGGATTACAAGTCTTCAGATCAATGGTTCAAAAGGAAAGCAAATGTGATTTTGTCTCTCTGAAAGGACTGGTGACAGATGGGAACAAAGATTACTTGATACATGACCTTAAACAGCAACAGAAAAAAAATCAGTATTGCCTTTAGAACAGCAATGTATATACTGGCCTTCTATTACCTTCACATCAAGGATCAGGAGCCTTAACTTTTATCTGTGTTGTACAGGTTTGCTTATCTGGAAGCCTTGGAGCATCTTGAAGTATCATTGCTCTCAGAGAACTGACCTTTGCCATGGCCCTGTGGATAAAGCAGGTGTGCAGACTGTGAGAGTCTCCTCAAAAGAGAGCAAACAGGAATCAGCTCTTGAAGTACAAAGAAGCAAGGAAGTCTCCACATTCCACCATGCTGATCCTAGTGAATTTCTCTAACTCCCTGCTGTAAGATAAAACCAATTGTATCAGTGTTTACTTGTCATTTGGTTCTAAGGTCCAAGACCTGCAGGTTCTTTAGACTTTCTATCCTCATGATTTTCTGAAAGAAAAAATAAAAATAAAATTCCCTAATGAAAGACTTGAAAATGATAAACAATGGGCTTGGAGTTACAATCACTCCCTATTTCTGTGTCCACTGTGCCCTGTTCTAATACCATGTAGCACTTCTCTGTAATGTCTCAGCGACTTTCACCAGTATATGAATTTGGTAAGTGAGAAGGACATTTCCTTGAATTGTCTGTATTTCCATTTGGAAATACAGTAGTATATTTTTTAATAACAGAGGCTGACTCATCTACATAGGAAAACTCCTATCCTGGGAACTGAACCCTCTGCACCACTCTACTCTTTCTTCTAAACTGGGACTGATTTCTGGAGGCTTTAAATTTTCAGCAATGTTCTGAGGAAATTGGGATTAAGTAGAAGTTTTAACAAAGGGTTGATGTGGAGAAATAGTAGTGATGTGGAAGAGAGCTTGAAACATTTAGAAAGGGGGTACTTTTCAGCTGTTTTTTTTTTTTTTAGTTTTTTTTTATTTTGAGATTATAATTACATCATTAACTCTTCCCTTCCTTCCTTGAAAACCCTTCCATGTACCTCCCCTACTCACTTCCAAATTCATGAACTCTTGTTACGTACTTACGTGTGTGTGTGTGTGTGTGTGTGTGTGTGTGTGTGTGTTCCCAAATACATAAATTCAACCTGTCCAGTCTGTATCAATGCTACTTGTATAAATACATTTTCAAGACTGGGAATTTGCTCTTTTCGAATCAATTGGTGTGCTCTTCTCTGAGGAAGACTTTGTCCTACTCTAAGCTTTTCTTAGTTATAGATTTTTGCCTGTGGTTGAGTCCTTATGATCTTTCCCTTATCCACACTAGCATGTTTATTCACAGCATCCTTGTTCAAGCCATGTTTAGTCAGTCATGTTGATGAGACTTCATGGGTATAGCTTTGGACATTCCTAAGAGACACACACTCACTGCAAACTCTGTACTCCTATGACTCTTACAATCTCTCTGGCCCCACTTCTGTAAATGACTCTGAGCCTTAGGTGCAGGAGTAATGGTGTAGATGTGTCATTTAGGACTGGGCTCCAAAGCTCTACATTTTCATTATTTGTGGATTTCTATAAAGGTCTCTGTCTATTGCAAAGATTCCTTGATAAGGGATGAGAACTACTCTTATATGTGGGTGTAAAAGACAGCTATTTAGAATGTAGTTAAAGATTATGTTGGCTTAGTAAAGTGGAGATTGCAGATTCTCCTCCAAGGTCCATGACTTCACTAGCTCTGCATAGTTGGTTTCAGAGCCAGACATGATTTCCCTCTTGTTGAGTCAAATGCAATTAGAGAATTGTTGGTTAAAGCCAAGGTATGTGTGTTTTGAAAAAGAATGTTATATTCTAAAATTGCTAATGATATATGCTTTTGTCCATTCATATGTTTTGTCTTGAATATGTTCATGGCATAAAGTTTGACAAAACAGGTCAAAAAATGAATGAGACAAATACTCAAATCATCAAAATCGAAAGACCAACATTTTGACATTGTGAATTATATTTTGGAACTACCTCTACTTCCTTCCTACGTAACTCTTAAAAAGCTTTGAATGGTCATAGTGAATAATTTCCTTTTGTGTGTTAGTAAACTGATTGATACCCGACATCTCTTAGGTAGCTTCACGATGGAAGAAAGATCAAGGCAATATTTTAGTGTTGTATTCTCTGTAGACAAGAGAAGGGCTGAAGGTCAAACTGATAACTGAGACTGTTGATTTAATTTATCATGCCTATGTAAGGAAGTTCTACAAAATTCCAAAAAAAGCAAGGGTCAAGGAATATTCACAGCTGACCAGATGAAGGTGATCTTTGGAGAATGGTATTCTAAAGAGGGCCTAAGAGTTCATGTTCTTATCTACACTCCTTCCTCTTGATACCTTTTAATATCCTTTATAATAAACTGATTAACACAGTTTATCCATGAGTTATCTAGCTGATTTCATAAATAAATCCAAGGAGGGGATTATGGAAACCTTGGTTCATAGATATTCGCACATATATACCTAAAACTCTCTTGAGTTCAAACATATCTGAAGTGGAAGGAGTCCTCTTAATCCTGAACCCTCAACTTGTGGAAACTCACATGATGTAGACAGTATTATAATTGAAAGGAAACAGAGGACACCACTGTAGTAGCATTTCTTGTTTGCTAAATGGGAAACCAGGGCACTCCTGGAATCAGGGGCATGTTGTGAAAGCATAGTGAAAGAAATTGAGTTTGTCTTTTCTACTTAAATATGTTACTGTCTTCAGAGAAGAATAAACTTTGTTAAATGTGTAAATAAGTGAGAGATTACAGCAGTCTGGGGTGTGGGAATTAGAAAAGACTTTGGGGAAAATGGTTCAGGTTTGTGCATGAGAAGAGAGCAAAATATGTCAAGTGGAGCCCCTCACATGAGCCAAACGCAGATGCCAAAGTATGTGTGTGAGGCAACAGACACACTTGGCTAGAATACCAGACGTGGGAAGAAAAGAATGAGCTCAATAAAAAACTAAAGCAGAAAACTAAGCAATAAAATTACCTAAAAGAACAAAAATAGCACACACACGCAAACAAGATACAGCTATGATTAATATCAAACCTTTAGTGTTTGAGTCTCTCAGTAGTTTTTGATTTTGCAGTACAAGTTTTACTTCTGCCAACGCATAATCTTAATACTCAATAGATCCACCTTTCTTTCAGAATTTTCTTACAGAAACGCAGCATGCCTATAGAGGTGATCTATATACTCTTCTCTCAATACTCATGGTGATTTCATTCATAATGGGAAGTGGAATTTTATCATTCTGTTTCAATCTTGAAAAAAATGCTCCAAGAGGGAAAAACAGTTTTCTGAAATGATCACATTCCCATCAACACATCAATACATAACTTGGTTACATGTGTGTTTCTATTTAAATTAGAACTCTCCTTTCAAATCTATTTTGTTGGCTTACTAGCTCTAATCTCATAGCCAACAGTGTTACAACTCACATCTGAATGAAGCTCACTTCACACATATTTTCTCCATAAGGTGCATCATAGTCTTCATATTCTTAGAAACACTGAACGAATGCTTTCATACTACATATTGAGGCTGCTTTCAACAGTGAGATAACAACAAAAGGCACAAAAATACATTGACCATTCTGGGACCCAAAGGAGGACCCTTGCTACAGTGTGAGGAATGGAACAGGACAACAGAGTGTTACTGTCTAATCTCAGTGGTGAACGCATTTCCCTACCAACTACTGGAAAAATTTCATGAATATGTATTTTGTGTTACCAAAATGTTTAGCAAGAAGGTAAATTTACAAATATGGAGGCTTTGAATGATGCAGGTGGACCATGGCACTGGAGAGACATTTCAGTGGTTAAAAATGTTTGCTGCTCTTGCAGAGATCCAGGCTCAGTTCCCAGCACCCAAGTGGTAGCTCACAACTGTCTGTAACTCCAGTTCCAGGGCCTCTGATACCATCTTAGGATCTCCTCAGGCACTAACCATGCACATGATGTTATAGATAGTGAAAATAGATACTCATACATACAAAATAAAATATAATATTTAAAAAATAAAAATGTTAACTCTAGGCATAGATGATTTTATGGGTATGTATATTGTTATGAAATAAACATTTAGGCACCTTCAGATCTCCTCTGTTGAAGTCCTAATCTCCAATCTAATAGTATTTAAAGATGAGACCCTTGAAAATAATTAGATCATGAAGGCAGAACTTTCAAGTGTGGGATTAGTACCCTTATAGGAGGTCAGAGAACTAAGTAGTTTTCTTTGTATGAAATACAGGAGGAAAGTTTGTGATATGCAAACCAGAAGATCCCCACAAGATCCTGACTGTTCTGGCACCTAAATCTCCAAAGTCTAACCTCCAGAGCTGTAGAAAATAGATCCCTGCTGCTTGTAAACCACCTAGTCTTCAGTACTTTGCTAAAGCAGTTAGAATTAAGTAAGACCTTCATGTATAGCTTCCGTGCAACTCACAGAATTTAAAAATAGGAAAAATGACATAGCTACACATGGCAAGCAATGACGCTAATGATTATGCTATCGAGTTGCCTTCTACATACCCTGTCGCCATTCTGAACAAGGTGCCTGAGGAGGAGGGAACACTATCGCTAGTCTTTTCTAACTACATCTATGAACTACAGCAATGACAAGCATGACAATATATCATTAAAGATGCACTAGGACAGTAATATATTGGTGATAACCAATAGCTGTCTAGTTGGAATCCAGGCCCTCTTGACAGAAAGAAATCATGCCTAGTACTAGAAACTGAGAAAGTTACCCAGGGCTAGTGAATTTGTGAATCTTAGAAGAGAACCTACAATAATTACTTTACTAGACAAAGATAAAAAAAAAAAACTGCATTCTAAAACTTAGCCTTGCATCCACAAATCTCACCCTTCCTCAAAGAGGTTTCTCTTTACAGAAAATGAAAAGCATTACAGAAAACCACAACTGAAAATAGCACAGAAGTAAACTCTAAATGGGATGCCAGTCCCAGCAGGTGTATCTCCAACACAACTCCTGTACCTAAGGTTCTTAGAACAACAAGCAAGAAGAGTCAGATAGACTGTAAGAGCCAGAGAACCAGGAAATCCGCTTGAGACTGAGTCTCCTAGAAATGCCAGGGTAGCTAACCCATGATGGATAACTCAACATTATGGCTGCCTGAAAAGACCTATTCAATGACAGTTTGGTAGACATGCTGTTGTAGAAAGGGTCAGTCCCATTGTGTCCTGCCCATAAACAAAGAACTACAGGCATCAAATGACTCCTGAGAGAGGGAGAATTAGCCTCCCTCAGCAATTATCCCCTTAACTGGCTATCCAATACAACATCGTCAGCCTGAAAAATCATATAAATACAAGAGACACTAAATGAATTCAGTAAGTTGTATGTATATAGTTATGCATATTTGTATACACACACAAACACACACATGTATATATATATACATCTATGTATATATAGAGAGAATGTGTAACAATAATAAAGATAAGGTATTAGATAAATATGAGAATTATTAGGTTTTAGCATATAACATAATCATTTCTGAACAAATGTCACATTTTTATAAGCTTCATCTTAGTAGAATCTGAGATATGTGTAGGGTTTTAAAAATGATATCATTCAATAAATGTTTTATGGGAAGCTAAAGCCTATCCACATTGACCAGTTTGCCAGGACCTCTCTGTATATGACCAGAAGTGGGCCTGAGAATCAGACCTGTGACTTTTCTCGCACTGCCTCATTCTCATAAATGGACTGTGGTATCCTGACTTTTTTCTAAATGTAACATCTCCTAAAAAACAAACTTTGCATTTGGGAAAATTAGCTGTTGAATCATCCAGTATGTTTGTTTGGAGATGCTTAGACACACTAATTTTTTCTTCAGTTTTTAATTAATAGCATATTATTTCACAATATGTCCCTTCACTTCAGTGGCTCCTTAGGAACCTTGTTTTGGAAAAGCTAATCTTTGCTATTGACTCATCATCCTTTAAGTAAGATTCATTATGCCCAGACACATAAGAAGTAGTTTCTTCTAATTGGCCAATGATGCATGCATATGCATAACTAATTTAAAGTTCATTATGACAGTGTTTTGAGCATTGATGTCTGTGGACTGTTCAGTTCCTTGGGGCATTCAAACAGTAATAGAGCAAACTGAAATCACATACTTTTCTAAGAATTTTTTTCCAACAGTTCTTTAAAGAATCAGTACTATGGGCTGGAGAAATAGCTGAGTGATTAAGAAACATACTGTCCTTGAAGCAGTTCTAAGTTTGATTCTCATCACCTACATCAGGCAGCTCAAACAGACGGAAGCTCCAAATTCAGAGAGCCCATCCCTCTCTCACCTCCTTGGGCACATACACAGACAGACATATTCACATAAATAAGTAGTAAAAAAATGTTTTAAAAGGAAAAGTCACTATATAATTTACAAGTCAGCCTGTTTGATGACATCTAATGATAGAATAATTTTGTCTATTACTTAAACTTATTTTAAATTTCGCTAAAGTTCCAGGACAGAGACTTGTATACCAAGAGAAGCAGTCTCTGCAGAAGTCCTGTGTCCCCAGGGCTTCACAGGACAAGAGAGGGATATAATTCTTCTACAGGGAATGACTAGTTCAGCAACATCTCGTGCTGTTTGATTGCATGCCAATACACAAGGCCTGGTTGTTGAAGAGGAAGAGAGGCCAAGGTTCCTACATCAGGTTCCTGCTTAAGCTCCTGCTCTGATTTCCCTCCAGAGATGGAAAATGATGGGTGTGGTGTAGGATGAGTGTGTTGAATTTCAAAGAATAATTTGAAATCCTCAAAGAATTAATAAATGTATTGTAAAAATTGTCATCTTCATTAATTTGGCCTTACCATTTCACATGAATGTAGAAATTTTTTCTCAAAGGATCTAAGTTGTCCATCAAAATGATTTTGAGAAGGCATATTCAATGAAAAACTTCAGAAATGGAGAGGGATTTTTCTCACAGCAATGAAGAAGAATGGATATTTACTATCTATTCAGTATGCTAACAGGGATCCTCAAATCATGACCTCTTCCTAGGGTAACTGTAATACCCATATACCACTGTATTCAAGTTATATAGTAGCTGGCCTAGGTTAAAACATATTTCTCAAATGAGACATAAGACAACAAAACCAAAAGGAAATATTGAAAATTTCCCATATATAAAATTAAAAGTATATTTAGGACAGAGCATAAAGAAAGATAAGTATAAAGTTGTAAGCTGAGAAAGAGTATCCATAAACAAAGTGCAGAGTTAGTATTTAGTGTCTATAAAACCAATGATCAAGTAATAAAAGAAATGAGTGTAGGTAAATAACAGGATGAAGAAATCAGCATTATTTGTGAAAAAGAAACTAAATTATTGTTAATGAACTAAACTCAACTCAAACTCAGAATAATTCAGGGATGCATAGAATAAAGCCAGTTTGCAGAACCATTTCCTATCTATTTAAATAGATGGCGGAGCAATAAGAGGCTGCATTACTTTTTACATGTAATTATTAGAGTGCAAATTTATATATTCACTCTGGAAAATAATTACCTTTAGCTGGTAAAGCTCAAGATTAATTTTACCAGAACCAAGTAAGTTTTTTTTCTATAAACTCTTATATCACAGAGATATGTGTGAGGGGTACACATGGAGATATTAGCACAGTAAATGGAAATAGCTCAGAATCTGACCAACCAGAGGAAAAAACATATTTCATTCCGGTTTTTTTTTAAATAATTTATTTTTTATTTCTTCAAGTTACATCTCAATCACAATCCCCTCCCTACTCCCCCCTCCAGTCCCACCCTTCCACCCTCCTCCCCCTCAGCCCCACCATCCTCTTCCCTTCTTTTTTTTTTTTTTTTTTTTAGTTTAAGGTATTTATTTTCCCCCCAACAGCTCTCCCTTTCAGTCCAAATAATGGTTCTTTTTCTTATAACTATAAATACAATACAAAACAACAGAAATAAATAGGCCACGATTATAAGAGTTATATGGCTTAGCATACATTCCCAATGTCCAGTCCATATGTATTTGGCACCTGACTTTAACATTCTACTATCTAACCATCTCCATGAGTTTAAAGTTCTATATCTAACTCAGCTTTCATACTAACTTGCCTCATAATATTAAAAATATCTTCTTAGATCCAGAACACCCTCTTGATTCCTAAACAACTCAAAATTTAACTATGAGACTCTAGCTATCTATTCTTCAACCACCTCAGAGACCTGAGAGGGATAAATATATCTGATTATATAGGAAGTGCAGGGCCTGCAGCTTCCAAAACTAAAAAATGACATACCAGTGGCTGCTTGGACAGTTCCCATTTTCTCTCCATACATTACAGCATCAATCTTCAGCCATTTGGCCCCATTTCTCTGACAGACATTGGTTGTAGAGCAGGAATTATGAAGGACTTACCTACCCTGTCTTGGCAGAGCTAGGCTGTCGACTTACCTGCTTCAGGGGAATATTTCACAGTAATTAAATAACAAGTGAAAAATAAATACAAAAACAAAGTTTAGGAAAACAAATATAGAATACTATTCATGGAAGTTTGAAAAACAAGCTTCATTTAAGAATATTGCTTACACATGTAAATAATCCTATATGTATATATTCATAGTCATAGAAAATCATAAGCTACAAAGTATTTCAAAAACAGAAGGATTCTATACTGTTCTCACAGTATAGAATGTGTATTAATAGAGCACAGTAAACATATGACAACTTAATTCATTAATGAAGGCCAGGTTTCATGGCTTTCAGTATTCTGTTAACAGTTATATGAATTAAAGCTTTTATAAACCATATTATCTACTGAAATAGGAAACCTACTTTGTTCCTCAACATGGCTAAAAACAAGTAACTCTGAAAACATTGCCAATTTTTTCTTCAATTTTTTCCTTTTTACTTAAATCATTACAATGTGTGTTTTTACATTCCAAAGCCATATCCTCCTCCATTTTTTCAAGTTTTAATCATTGACAGGCATTAAAATCAGATGTAGCAACATGGTGTACCAGATAGAAAAATCATTTATCTAACAATCAGATCCTATTGCTTTAGCACAGAATGCAAAAGTTCACAAAAACGGTCTTCTCTCATACATTGAATCTGTGATTTTATTTGACTTACGTGATTCAAAAATTATGGGAATCCGAGAGCCACTGCAAAGAAGGACAAAAGCAATTCCAACATTTATGTGAGCACATAATCCCAAATGTGTCTCAGGGCTCCATAATCCTTCCTCAGGAAGCAAGGAATATAGATTCTGAATGTTGACAAAGGTATCAACAGTTTATCATACAGCTGTAGCTTTAATGATCCTTGTATTTTATAAAATTTTACAAAAGCAAATGGACATTTCCCATGAAATACATTATCTCTGTCAGTCAACAGTTTAACCTGTGATACAAACCTGTTTTGGATTTTTTTTTGATAAGTATAAAGACAGCATACATTTGGCTTCATCTACTTGACTGTAACACTCTATTCAAGATATTTAGTGCTGATACTCTTTATTAAATGAAATCGCCACCTCTTCTAACTGATTTTACACATTTCGAGCAGGTTCAAGCAAAACAGATAGGATGACACTAAAGACTGAAAGTAAGCCAGGGAAACCACAAGGGACCCAGCTGTTCTAAATTATGTGGCCAGAACCACCATGTCCTCAAGTGGAAGGAAGCATTTGGAAAGAGAGTCTCGTCTGTAGAGGTTAAGCTGCCTAAGATGAATATACAGCTGCTTTTGTTCCTCTAACTGAAAAACTACTCACTCAGCTTGTGGGGTCCTCCCTTAGGGACCACCTCACAGGCAGTATGCCTGTTGTCACTCAGGGAGTGCAGAGTTGTCACAGCCCCTTTGTGAGATCCGCCCCCCCAACAACAACTTATTTCTCTTGAAAAGGGACATTCTTCCCTACTAAAGGTGAAATTATTGACCACCACAAAATCAACTCCTTTCCAAGAGAATGGTATAATGGCTCTTCAGAGTTGAAACTTCAAGTTTTAGTCAGTATTGCTCATCTGATGGTGGAAGCCAATATCATAGTAGCCAGGAAGCACTCTCTGCTGGTCCAGACTGGGGTGTGTGAGTATTTGGTACTACTCTATATCATATACCCAGGTCTGGTAGATATTTCTCTTCCTGTCATCAAAGATGCTCCCAGAATGAAGATGACTACCAGTTGTGATACCCACAACACAATTTGAAAGACTGTCCATATACTATGTATGGCCTTTATAATTTATTCAATCTGTGACCTTTACAAGGATCCTGGGTGTTACCCAAAAACAGAGACTTCAGCATCTGTTCCAGTTCAACACCATCAGGAGGAGTATTCACCTTAGGCCAGTTATACAAGAAGAGAATGGTAGATGACTTCAAGGAAACACTGTTTTCCAGACACAGTGGAGAAGATGCATATGTGAACTCACAGTGAGTGTGACAGAACACACAAAACATACACGAGACCAAGCCAGACAAAATCACAGCGCAGAGGAAGAGAGGTGGGCATGAAGTCCTACACCTATTTGAGGTGATATTAGCATTTGATGACTCCTGGGAGAGGAAAAGTTACTTTTTCTCAATGGTGTGACTAGTTTATCCCATTCAGGGGAGACTCCATGAGTAGTTGACCAATACAAACTTGACTCCATGAGTTTTTGTTTTGTTTTGTTTTGTTTTGTTTTGTTTTATAAGAGAGAGAAGCAAAGGGGAGAGCGTGAAATTTGGAGTGTAAGGAGGTAAGGGAGGATCATGAAGGAGTTAAGCAAGGTGATAAATATGATCAAAATACATTGTATAAAAATATCAAATTAATAAAATCATTACTTTTAGAAAATTCACAAAGCAGAAACACAGCAAAGACAGTAGCCTTGAGTTTTAATAGCAGCATAAGCTCCTCTTCAACGGGGAAATATTCTAACTTCTAAGCCATCATTTGATCTGTCATCTGTCTCTCTTGCTGAGGAGTCAACTCCATTAACTATGAGGAAAATGGTTCAGTATCTATAAAGTCTTTGCTCTGAAATCATGAGAACTTGAGCTCTGATCTCCAATAACTGCATAAAACATGGATGTGATGACATGCATCTGCAGCACAGGGAATGGGCAGGGGCAGATATCCCTGGTTGCCATCTACCCTAGCCAAAACAGTGATTCTTGGTTCAGAGAGAGACTCTGTCTCAAAATATAAGATGGGCAAGCAATCAAGTACAAAATCCTGACAGCAATCTCTGGCCTTTGTATGTGACTACATGGGCTAGTGTTAAAGCACACATGTACACACACACACACACACACACACACACACACACACACACACACACACCCAACACATTAAAACACTGAGAAAACTATAAAACCCTTGGGAGCGGGGAAGGCAAGTCCAGGTCAAGATCTATACCTTTTAAAAGTTATTGCTGCTGGATTGAGATGGGTATGAAGACTCTACATTGGCATTTGCTGCCTAAACTCAGTGTGTTTATGTGTCTGAGGCATCTGTTCTTTCTAGCAAGATTGACCCCAGGGCAATGAAACCTGAATAGTTCTGCAAATAGGCTTCCTGTTTCTACAGCTGTCCCCTGGCACAATCACTGTCAAAAATTATGGACAACACACTGGAGCCCCTTCTCCAAAAACCATATAATTTGAGATGCTGCTCTTCAAAAAGTTGTGTTTCCATTTACTAAGGGACAATAAGATGTTGAAATCCCAGGCTGCTTTTATGTTTAGTTCCAGCATCCCTTTTATTCATAAAGTCCTGAAATTATGTTCTTCTCCAGATGCTAGCCATGGTGGCCAAGTCTGACCCTCTAACAGCTTGCCAAAGATATCCCAGATCATGACAAATGATCAAAATGGAATTCAACTTAATAAGTAGATTCTTAACTTAGATAATATGCATTTTTAAACACCCATTAGTAGTAATTTTCCAACGCTTTTTGTTCTGCTACACCTCATATGAAAATACACATTTATGTAGATAAAACTTCCAGGGTTTTCAATGCAAACTCCCCACAATTTTGTTGCTCAAACACTTTTATGCCAAACAGAATACCTTCTCACTAGTGTAATAAGTAGCCCTACTACTCACTTCTTGCTTCATCCCTTCTGCATACATTGTGAGACATCTGTCCTGGACCTTTGACTTCATCTGTATTAATTTAGGCCAGAAAAAGAACATTGTTTTTACTATTTTGTATTCAGCTGTCCAATACTGGAACATAAAGGTATATGTTGATTTTCAGAAGTGCTAGAAATTAGAAAATGTGATTTGCCCATTGCCAACATCTCTCATATCCATGCGGTAATTCAGCTATCCAAATCTGCATTCCCTGTGAATGAATTAGCTATATGGGTGTGATTCTTTGAATAAGAATGGCTCCAATAGGTTCATATATTTTAATATTTCATGGCCAGTTAGTGGAAGTGTTTCAGAAGAATTGGAAACTGTGGCCTTGTTGGAGGATGTATGTCACGGGGGAAAGCTTTGAGGGTTCAAAAGCCCATACCATTCTCAATTTTCCATCTATCTATCTACCTACCTACCTTTTTATCTATCTATCTCTATCTCTCTTTGTTGTGTGTGTCTATCTATCCATCAGTCTGTCTGCCCCTTCTCTCTGTTTCTCTCTCTCTGTGTCTTTCTCTCTCTGTCTTTCTCTCTCTCTCTCATTCAGCTAAGGCTATAAGTTCTCAGCCATTGCACCAACATCATGCCTACTTGCCTGCTTCTATGCTCCGCACCATAGTGTCCATGGACTGTAACTCTCAATAAATATTTTCTTTTACAAAGCTCCTTGGTCATGGTGTCACTTCACAGCAATATAAAAGTAACTAAGACAATGGGTATTTGTATTAAGGTGGAATAAAAGAAAAAGGAATACAGTTGTTAGGTAAATTTCAGCTCTCACAAGGAAAACTTAGCCCAACATGAGAAAGTTTCTTTCCTAACTTCGGATAATGGCAAATTTTACATTTTTTACATAAACTACCAATAACTCTCTGAATGTTCTTCAATTATGTAATTCCTCTCTTTCAATTACTATAAAAATAAAGTTCAAGATCAGGAAAAACAGTGGCCTAACTCTCAAATTATAGTCCAGAATTTAGTGTTGTCTCGAGATCATGATGGTGGTCAGTTGTTGTGGATTAGAAGCACACAGTTGTCATTGTCCTTTGGTGTAAATCAAGCATATACATTAGCATAGCAGTTATCCTTGGCCTTCTCTTTATCCCTAGAGACAAACTGCGCTTAAGGAAGCAAACTATCATTTGCAAAAACTTGACTGCCTCTTGATAGCTTGTCCAATTTACAATAAGAAGTGGCTTAAAAAATAAGATATTGAGTCTTGTGTCTCTCATATGCTGCCTGCTGACTTCTAAAATCAGGTCTTTAGATTCCCCTTTTCTCTGAAGCCCCCCTACCCCCTTTTTAATCCCGTCAGGCCACATGAAAAGCCATTGAGTACTGGTACCCACACTTCATCCTGCCAAATCCTCACTTCTTCAAGAGCGTCTAGAGTCTGGGCCATCTGTGGAATCTTGAAAGACTGAGAGCACAGGCTGTAGTGTCCTCACCATAGTGGAAACATATATGTAAAGCCAATGACAATGTTTTGTTGGTGAAGGAGTAACAAAGGTTAATTTCTCTAGAGAAGGCCACCCAGAGCCATAGAGATTAATTCAAAAAACTCAAAGGCATCTTTCAACTTGCCTGCCCTTGCTCATCTGATGCATTTCTTCAAAGTCTATACCATTCATTTCAATGCACATAATAACTTCATTTACTCAAACTACCCAAGCCAGAAATGATTTTTGAACTAGTCACTTTTTAAAAAATTACTTGCCAAGTAATAGGCTTGCTAAATACCAAATGTCAAAACCAGATTTCTGCAGAGACTAACAGGCATTCACTGAAGCAAAAGAAAACATTTGAACCTAGTGGAATGTTAATCTAATATAAATTTGCTTATGCTAACAAACACCAAATCTGAATAAAAAGCATGACATAAAAAAACAGTAATTTTATATAAACATTTTACACTAGAAAATGTTAAATTTTACATGAATTGCACTTTCAGAACATAAGCTATGAATTTTTTGCATATCTACAAATATTTTACATAACTTAAATGTACCTTAGACCTCAACCTTGTTTCAGAATCAAAGTGATTTTGGTCAGTAATGAAGAGTTTTTAAATTAATGTGAAAGAATTTATAAAGTTCTTAGATTTGTAGATAAGAGAAGGCATTTAGACTGAATGTCCTTAAAAGATAACTAGAGACACAGAAAGTATTCTGATGCTAAAGTAAAACATTTGGAAATGAACAGTTATGAACTAAAGTTTTAATCCCCACATTTATATATTAAACTTTTAACTTTTCTAGGTTGAAATAACTGACTTCCCGTGTTGTCATGTTTTAAATGTAAAGATAGAAGTGTTTTAACAGTTCACTTGCTGGGCTGTTTTAAGAATTAAACAACATGACTTGTAAACCCCTTACTCCAAAGTATGATCCATGGTTCTTCTGTAAGATCCAGTGTTGAACTTGCACGTTTCCCATGACCTCCTATGGGAACACATTTCAGACACTTGCAGTAGTCTGTCCATTCCAACCCTTTTACTCACTCACTTTTCGGCAGTTTTCTTGTTCCCTTTACTGGGATGTTTCCTTCATCTTTTAGCATGATTCTAAAATAGTCAGCAATAAAGAACAGTTCTCCCTTCCACTCAACCACTATTAAGAGTCCTTGACAAGATAAAAGAGTTGGTTTTGTTAATTTACCAAATTTTCTCTTTCAAGCAAAGTTCTGTCTCTAAAATCCTTTGGGATTCCTAAAATAGTGATTTGCTAATTAAATGGTATCACCTATTTATTAACTTATTCAAAGCCTTTCTGACACAGATTGATTGAAGAATAAACTAACTTGTCCAGAATAATTTTAGGTTATCTTGACCTTGACTTCAACTTTGAATAATTTTTTCTGGAGCCAAAAAGTAGTTCTGCACTCAAAAACATGAAGTAGCACCAGACAAGCTGACTACCAATCCAGAACTCCATGACCACAGATCCACTTGGATCTCTTTTCAGCCTGGCTGATCTTACATTTGGCAAAGGAAGATTTTACTCTGTGTTCTGGAGGACTGTTCTTACTTTCTTACATTTGGTGAGGTAAATCTATCAAAAGCCTGAAAGATTAGAAAAATGCAATGTGGAGCCCTTGGTCTCTAGATTGCCCTTCTGATAGTCTTTTATTAATTTTTCAAGTCTGCACTTGGTTTGCGCAACTTCTCCCTTCATTTCACGAATAGTTCATGGATCTTTAGAAAGGGAGTCAGAATTGTTCCTTGTACTTTTATACCCTTGGGAAATAGTTGTTGCTGCCTCCTCTTAAATATAGACATCTTGGCAAATAGGAACAAAGACTAAGATGAGATAAGAAGACTCGGTGTAGACAATCTTGGACACACTGTAGACAAGGTTGAGAGCAATGATTTCCAATGTGTGGCCTTGGCTTCTTCACAGAGAAGGGTGGAGTGAAAACAAGCCTGAACATTAATGCATGGTTTCCTCTTGATAAATGGAGCCCTCTCTATAGCACCCACGACCGCTTTTTCACAGAATGACTCCCAGCCCCCACTTCTCCCTCACGTTGGAAAACATTGGCAATGTGGACTACGATGCCTCAGCCAGCAGAGGTGCCTACTGCCAAGTCTAGCCATCCCTGAGTTCCATCCCTGAGGCCCAGATGACAGAAGGAGAGAAGCAACTCTCTCCAACCTCCACATGTGTACTCTCGCACCCACACACCCGCCCATTTGCAGGCACACATACTCTTACACAAGTTAAATATGATAAATTTTTTAAAGGAAAATGTTGGCATTGGTACATCTGCGAGTGAAAAATCACTGAAGTCTTTTTTTTATATTACAGACAGGAAATGGCAGGATGCTGGCCTTCAACAAAATATTTCTCCTTGCTGAGTGGTTGAGAGAAAATACAAGATGTACTATCCCTCCTTCCAGCTGGTATTCTACTTTTCTCCTGCCCTTTCCCTACCGAACTCTTTATTCTTTCGGATATTTTTATCTAAAGCTCCCAATCGCATTATATTTGTAATTGCTGTTTGACACCCACAGAGGGACAAATGGATACAAAGTTAAAAGCCTCTGACTAGTGAATTTATCTGAGTACTTCACATTTGATAGAATATGCCTTCACTAATCCAGACCCTGTGTAACAACAGATCAGAGTAAAGACTTTGAAATTGCATCCCCAAAGCATGAAAACTGGCTTCCAATAACTTAAATGGTAGACTCCTGGGTATTTTGGCAGCATGTACTTTATAAATCATTTTGTTTATATGATATTCTCAGAAGGGTTCCCATTGCTGTTTTTTCCTCAGCATTTGATGATAAACATCAGAAGAATCAAGATGTCAAAATGTCAATTCCAAGTAGGAAATGTTTCAAGAGAATTTATTTTCATAACAATTTCCCTTTTCTCTGAATTTCAAGACCAAGGAAGTAGTCTTGACAACAGCCAGCCATTGTGGTAGAGTTCGCTCTATTCTAATAGTTCAACTCCTTATTACAAAGCCCAAGACAGCCATGCTTCTTTTGGCACATCTAAGTATGAAACAAATAAAATTTCCTAATTACAAATTATTAAAGGGGGGAAAGAATTGAGAAAACTTACACAAGGACACTGAAATTTGTATGACCACATTCCAAGGTATAGATTTTAGAGCAGGACAAAGGAGCTTCAATTCTGTTTGTTTAAAACATTTCTATGTTGTGTTTCTTCTGGTGAATATTTGAAGTGTAAGGAAGGAGCTTTGTCCTACAGAGTATTTGTTCATAGTTTTGATATTTTTTTCTTTTGTACCTTTTTTCATCTTTTAAACAGAAACCATCTAGCAATAATTCTTTTTTTCTATTGAGAGCACTTTCACAACCTCCTCTAACCAAGTTTCTTCTTTGCCTGTGAATTACCATTGAGTCTTTCTCTTTGTCATAGTTCAGTTTGTTTTATTTGTCTTTATCTCATGATCTGATCATTTTTATCATGTTATGTGGAGGGAAGGGGAAGCAACTAAACTACAAATTTAATTGGTGAATTACGCTATGCAAGGGAAGGGCCAGTAACTCTGCTATGGGGGGAACAAAAGGACAGGAGACACCTGGGAATAAAAGTGACAAATGTGAATTCCACAGATGTAAAAGGAAAGGAAGGAACATGTCCCGAGCTGTACTGCAGATATGGGAAAGTAGAAGACAGAATCCCATCCAGAAGATGACGCAGGCTCCCTGAAGCCTCATGAGAAGAGGATTCAAAACAGTTTTGAAGTTCTGATGAGCACGAATAATAAACATTATGTGCTAACCAAAACTATTGATCCTATACAATTCTAAAGTTGAGTATGTCTTTTCCCACCTCAGAGCATGTATATATTGTTTTTGTAAAAAAAAAAAAAAAAAAAAAAAAAAAACCTTGCCATTCACCTCACAAACACTTATGAACACAGAAAAGAGAAGCCCCCAGTTTAGTGAGTTTCTAAGGGCATGAAATTTAAACAAAAATTCATGATACCAGGAAAATGTTTACTGTGGAAATGTGCCTTACATTAGATACTGTGGATGAATAAAGGCTTTCATTCTTTTTCACCAAATGTATGCGATTTCCTGGCCACGGCATGCTAAGGATGACCATCGAAGGCTAGGAAGCAAAAATGATATATGTATGTTGACATAATATAACATGGACTCAAGGGGATGCCTATGGGAAAGTGGTTGGTGATTTTTAAAAAGTTCCACCAATTCTCAAATGAACCGCATCTTGCAACTGAACACTCTATCTTAATTGTTAGACATCATTACAGTTATTAATACACTTATTACATATGTGTGGCTTGGAAAACATTAATGTCAGAGCCTTAAGCTGCAGATAAAGACTTTTTTTAATCTCTCAAGGAATATTGAGGCAAAAATATTAAATAAAATACTTGCAAACCAAATCCAAGAACACATCAAAAACAGCATCCACCATGATCAACTAGGCTTCATCCCAAAGATACAGGGATGGTATAACATATAAAAATCCATCAATGTAATCCATCATATAAAAAAACTGAAAGAAAGAAAACACATGATCATCTCATTAGATGCAGAAAAGGCTTTTGACAAAATCCAGCACCCCTTCATAATAAAAGTCTTGGAAAGATCAAGGATACAAGGACCATAGCTAAACATAATAAAGGCAATATGAAGCAAGCTAATAACAACATCAAATTAAGTGGAGAGAAATGTAAAGCAATTCCCATTAAAGTCAGGAATAAAACAAGACTGCCCATTCTCTCAATAGCTGTCCAACATAGCACTTGAAGTTCTAGCCAGTGCAATAAGACACCTAAAGGAGATCAAGGGGATACAAATAGGAAAGGCAGAAGTCAAAGTATCCTTATTCACAGATGATATGATAGTATACATACTTGTCCCCCAAAATTCTACCAGAGAACTCCTATAGCTGATAAACATCTTCAGTAAAGTGGCTGCATACAAAATTAACTAAAAAGAAAATCAGTGTTCTTCCTTTATACAAATGATTAAACGTGCTAAGAAAAAAAAATAGAGAAACATCACCCTTCACAATGGCCACAAACAATATAAAATATCTTGATGCACCTCTTAAGGAATATATAACACAACTTTTCACATCCAATAATAGAACACAGAAATGTTATAATTTCTGCCATGGCATTTTTCTCTGAGGTAGTTTCTAGACCAGGAACAGCAACTACAAACCTAGAAAAAATGAAAATTCTTGCAGAAATGGGATCAGGATTCCTGTTAAAAAATAAATCTTTCAGCATAGACTTTTAGATGAATGTATAGAAAATCCTGAAGTTAAAAAATCAACTTTGAGGGCAATTATTTTGTAGTATATTCTTTACTGATATATAAAAACATAAAAATATATACATGAAGAGGTAACCATATAGTAACATTCTGATATGTTAAACATTGTAAATTAGTGTGAACATATTTTTCCCTCAAATACACATTGATTCTTTATGGTGTAAACTACAAAACTCCTTTCTTCTAGATTTTCAAAGCATATAGTCACTTGCTCTTATCTAGAGTTGTACACAGAAACTTCTTTCTCATATAAAACCACACCATTGATCAACATCTCCCCAACTTACTCACCTGTTTGTTTCCCTGGCCTCTGTTGACTGCTGTTCCACTTTCAATTTCTCTGATATTAATGGTTTTAGACTCTACTTATAAACAACATTATGTGACACTTGAATTTATTTGGTCTGGCTTATTTCATCTAGCAATCCATATCGGTCCACACTCTTCTATATCTCACCTATGTTGTCATAGATGTTGGGATTTTATTGTTTGTAGCTAAAGAGTATTCCATTGTATATACATACTGCAATTTCATTATCAGTTTATCAGCTGATGGAAACATAGATCGCCTGTCCATTTCACAGTTTTTATGGATAGTGGATCAGAGAACAAGGGAGTGTAAATATCTTTTGACATAAATTTCATTTTAATTTTATATATAACCATCAATGGCATTGATATATAGCATGGTAATTCTATTTGTAACCTATGAGAAAGCTCCATACTAATTTCCACTGTAGTTATACAATTCATACCAGTAACAACAGCTGTAGAGGTTCTCTTTCTACACATCTTACCTAGTTATCATGTTAGTTTGTTCTTTTTAATAGGAAAATTCTTTGGTGGAAGGACGAGGCTATTGTTTTTGTTACTAAAGACATACATCTTTTCATGTGTCATTTGTTGGATTTTATATCTTGTTTTAGACAAATCCTCTTAGTTTCAAGACTCACTTTTAAACTGAGCTACTTGGGGTGGGAGTTTATATTGAACTGTGAAGTCCCTTATGTATTCTTGACAGCAGCCCTTGGTTTCATGGAGAGCTTGCAAGCATGTTTGGGGAATTCTCCATTGTTTCCCTTCTCTGATTTCTGCCTTCTTTCTCTCCACACCACTTCTTTTTCTTCTGTATGATTCTCCTTTCTCATATAATGACATAATCAGTTAGGGTTAAATTCTGAGTCCACTGTATAGTCTAGGATTAGCTCCTCCTTTTGAAACCATTCATTGCATCTGAAAAGATCCCTTTTTCCAAGTACATTGTCATTGCTCATAATTTTCAGGAATTAGTCAGATTAACATCAAGTTTATAATAGATGATTTCAACACCCCCATTTTCTCCAATACACCAGTGATCTGGACAAAAAATAAACATGGAAACATCAGAGTTAATTAACATCAAACATCAAATGGACTTAACAGATATGAACAGAATGTTCCACCCACACACCAAAGAAAATGTAACCTACAGAAACTGATACTACACATTAAAGATCCACAAAATTCTTCCACAAAACTTCTAGAGATGATAAACAAATTCAGCAATATGGCAAGATACAGAATCAACTTGTACAAATTAGTAGTTTTGCTATACACCAACAACAAACATACAGAGAAGGATATCATAAACACATTCCCATTCACAATAGCCTCAAAGAAATTAAAATATCTAGAAATAAACCTAATCCAGGAAGTGAAGGATAGTCAAAACTTTACATCTCTGTAGAACAAAATAGAGAGACTGAGACAGAAGAAAATACAGATATCTCATGCTTGCAAATTGATAGAATCCATTTACAATTAATGTTGTGAAAATGATTATTCTACTAACCACCATTACAGACAATGCTATCCAAGTAGTCTCCATCCCATTATTCATAGAAATAGAAAAAATATTATCTCAAAATTCATATAGAGCCATAAAAGTCCTCAAGTGACCAAAGTAGTCCCTAGCAATAAGAACAATGCAGCAGTATTACCATTTCAGATTTCAAGGTAAATTATGGGGCTATAGTAATAAAAATATCTTGGTACTAGTACAAAAACAGACATATACATGAAAGGAATAAAATACAAACCCAAACATGAGAACATGTGACATCCTCTGATGGTACATAAGTGCCACCAGCAAGTCCAAAGTAGTTGTTATCTCCTGCTCACTTGGTCCAATAAATATAATGTCATTAGTGTTAACTGGTGGGAGAGACAGACAACCAAGATTCCTTTGAACTATGTTATGACATAAGCTAGAAAGTTAATATGCACTTGAGATAAAACTGAACGTATGCTATTGGCTTTGCTAGCTGAAAGAAAATTGCTTCTGTTGGTTGTTATGGATGAAGTGAGAAATTGGCATTTTAAAGATCATTACAAACCATATTCTGCATACCTTATTCTATATGTGTTAATCTACTCATGTAAGGATATTACATTTGGTCAGCATCTGCAATCAGAAACACTACTTGGCAAAGTTAACGATAATTAATTGTCATTCTCCATGATCCATCTGCCTTCTGCACAGGGAAAATAAGAGAGTTAAAAGGAGATGTTTTAGGAACCACCCCCATGTGTTTCAAATCTTTAAAGATGGGACAAATTTCTCTAATTCCTGCAGGAATGCAATATTTATTTTGGTTAACACTTTTTCCTCGTAGAGGTATCTCAAATGGTTTCCATTTGGCTTTTTCACAGTGTCTAGCTTCAATTGTTCTCCACGACCCCCCAATGCCTTCAGAACCAGTACCATCTGGGAAACTCTCACACATTACACAGTTTGACTGCCAAACGCATGTATAGCCTTGGTTTCCCCTGGACTACAGTTTCTGTGTGCTCACCTTAAGGAAATAAGATTTTGCTTTTACTTCAATTATTTTGTTCTCTTCTTAATCATTTAATCATAAGCTTTAGATGATTAGCAGCAGTTGTTTTGGAAAAGCAAAGTTAAGATAAGATCATATGAATGGCCCTGATAGAGCTTTTATTTCCCCCAGAAGCTCCACAAGCTAGGCCTCTACTGTCTGCATTGCTCTTCTCATTCTTATCCTTCCACCTCCCAAAGAATAGCACAAGAGCACTCAATGACTTTTTCAGCCCAAAGTTCAAATGCCACCACAATCTTCCCCAAAGCAAATGATCGGATCAGACACAACAATTCCTCACGATCTGCTACCAACCTCTATCTTAGTTAAGGCTTCTTTCACTGTGACAAAACGCCATAGTCGAAAGCAACTTGAGGTGGAAAGGGTTGATTTTAGCTTACAACTCCTAGGTCATACTCCTTGAGGAGGAGAAGTTGGGGAGAGAACCCAGGGCAAGAAGCTAGAGGTAGGAACTGGAGCAGAGGCCTTGGAAGAAAGCCATTCACTGGCTTGCTCAGCTTGTGTTCTTTTATAACTCAGGACCACCTTCCCAGGGGTGGCACTGTCATCCTGTGGATTGCACCTGCTCACATCAATCATCAATCAAGAAAATGACCCAGTTTTTAGCCACAGGCCAATCTGATGAGGCATTTTCTTGGTTGAGATTCTCTCTTCCCAAATGACTAGCTTGTAATCAGGTTGACATAAAACTAGCCAGCACAATAACTTATTACATTTTTTTTGCAACTTCTGCTGTTTAAAAGCAAGGAAATAACAGGAAAGAATATCTTATATGCTGGACACTACCTCTCATTTGGGGCATTATTGTCTCATTTAAAGGAAAAGAGAATCATGCTGCCTAGGGGACTTTGGCAAGGCCATGAAACATCTTCCAGAATTTTCTGAAAGCAGTGTTCTTTGATTTTTACCAGGGATTTTCTATGCCTGGTGTTAAGACACTAAGAAATCCTACAAATAATTACATCTAGAAAACTATATTGTCTCTATAATAAAATAGTATTATTAGAAAGGATGTTTTGTCATTCCTTAAATTCAGCATGACCACTAGCATATGTGTACTATGTCAGAAATATAGAAATACATGTGTTCTTACACAGTTAAGATTTATTGAATAACAGTAGATTAAACAAGATATATTGGCCTTGTTCACAGCACTTTGCCAGTCCCAATTTCCTTTAAAGTGTGTGTGCATGTGTGTATGAGAGAGAGAGAGGGGAGAGAGAGAGAGAGAGAGAGAGAGAGAGAGAGAGAGAGAGAGAGAATAGAGAGAATACAGGGGAGTTAAACAGGCCATAGCAGAGTTTAAGAAACTCAAAGAAGCCTCACTACAGAAGCCTAGAGTCACAGCAATGATCAAGTAAGGCACTGATGAAAACTTGAGGTCTGCTAAGAAACAAAGCAGGATCACAGGGTATTCAAAGTTGCATGGCTCCTTGGAGGAGAGTCAAGAGCAATGAAGGCCATAGCACCATCAAGGTGCAGGACCATATTTTGATGGACTTAGACAGCTGAGCAAACTATAATTTGAGTATCTGCTCTCTGCAATAAGTGCCAAATTGAGCTGAAGCCCTTGGGACATTCGAGAGTTCTTTGGCAGTCAGTCCTTTGTGGCTGTTTCCTACTTCTTAGTTCTGATGTGCTTAGTAAGTTCTCAGGCTTGTTTGTTCTCAGACAGTTGCAGCATGCCCAAGTGTTCATGTTCTCAATCTACTTTTGAAGTTTTTAAGTGGTATCTTTTTACGTTTAAGAATGAGATATTTATCAGTATATGCTTTTAGGTGCTGCTGGGCCAATGAAGGTGTTCTTGAGTATAACAAGGTTCAGAGACACAGACCTTCTGCATTTCCTTCCACTCAAAATGGAGGCAATTGCTGCTGATAAAGTGGAGTCAACTCCAAATAGTCAACATAGCCTGAAAATGATCATTTCACACACCACAGAGCCACTCACCACAGGGCACAGCTTGATTTCAACACCCATCTAACAGGAACATCTTACTATAAATGCTACTAAACCCAAGCATTGCCTTGTTGCTTTAAATTTTTCTCATTCACTCACCTGCAATTCTAAGGGGTAAAAGATGAACCCTGCCTTACAAAGGGGGAAAAAACAGATGTATAAAGGTGAAGCCACTTGCAAAAAAAAAAAAAATACCTACAGTTAGAAGGAGTCAGAGACAGGTTTTACATCCAACTCACTGAACACCACACCCCCACTGTTACTCTCCCCCTGGACTCCCACTGCAGTATTTTTTTTTCCTCTACCAAAGTATCAATTTGAATTTCTCTTCATTTTCTGGTACTATCCCAGGTCTTGTATGATCTGCTCATTTTTCTTGATTAACATTTTCTATTCAGTTCCTTTGACGTGGATTGTAATTTAAAGTATCTCTGAAACCCACAGACTGTCTGGCATAAAACTTGAGGATTTTGCTTCCTTCCTCTTCTGAGTTTGTAACACAAATCTTTAAACCTTTATCTACTTTATTCTCTAACAACAATAGAGTAATAAACCACTATTCCTGGAAGTAAGGTGAAACCTGAGGAAAAGGTTCATTGTCCCCTTGAAGTGAGACGTGTGGACCACAGCATCTCCTGGGATTCTTCAGAGAAACCTCCATATTCTTTCAGTATCAGTGAACACTTTGAAAACTCATGGATGAGGTTTAGTCACAGCAACATGACATCTCTCACCCTCCTCCACCATCCTTAGCACCCAGAACTTTGAGGCTCAAGTCATCTAGATAAATTGCCCTCGCCAATATCCACTATCAGCTCAGATCATTTCCAAGTGTTGTGCACACCTAGGTGCATTCCTTAGCTATTACCTTGTAAATTATTCCTCTGTTAAGTAGTTAACAGCTTGTATTAGCATGACTTCATTTTTCTTCCCAGAGGAAAAATGCCGTTGACCTGAAAATCACAAAAACAACACCAATGCGTGACTTCAGTACTAAGAGTAGCTTCGAATGTATGGAAAGTCTAGTCAAACCATTCCTGGGATTTGGACCTCCAAACTGAGAAATAAAAACTTCTCCCTCTCCCTGAAGCCATCATTTTATGTCTAGGAAATTAAAACACATACACTCAAGAAATTTACTCCATACAAGATAGAATAGAGTCCAGATGTCCTGTTCAATGACTTTAAATGGACATGTGCAATTTTGTTAAATCTCCCCCATATTATGCCAAATCAATAGGTGTTTATTCCCACCTTAGCTCTGATAATTTCAATAGTTATTTAAATAACATAAAAATAGCACTTAATATTATTATCATCATCATAATTATTACTGTGTAGTGCAAAGCAGCAAACAGGCCAATTCAACAATACTCGTACTACAGTACAGTAAATGGGCCTATTTCCACATTAAAAATTAAATCCCAGGGCTGGAGAGATGGCTTAGTATTTAAGAGTACTTACTGCTCTTGCAGAAGAGCAGGTCAGTTCCCAGCACCCTTATGGAGTCTCACAATCACCTATAACTAAAGTTCCACGAGATCTGATGCCCTCTTCTGACCTTCACTGGCTTCTGTATACAAATGGTGTACATGGTACACATGCACACACTCAGGCATACACAGATACACACACACACACACACACACACACACACACACACATACACACACAGAGAGAGAGAGGGGGGAGGGAGAGAGAGAGATGGGTGAAGGGGAGACCAAGAACAAAAATATTCAAAACCTATATAAATCCAAAATAACAACTCTGTCTTCATTTTTCTTAATGTTAAAATGGAAGGTTTCATGACTCTATATCAAGGAAATTCGAGCCACAGTAAAATCTCTGTGAAACCAGAACATAAATCAACTTGTTTTTTCTGTGTTAATGTGACCCTATTAACCAGTGGTTTTCATCTTTTATCACGTAGCTAGGAAAATGCTGAGTGAGGAATATCCTCCCTCTGTGTTGGGCTTCTTGTTACATAAATTCAAAATGTACCTTCAAACTTCCACCAAGTGGTAAGCACATCGAAGAATAAAAGGAAAGGAAACTCAGATGGATAAGAAGGAAAAAAAATTAGAGTCTTAGAGTTTGAACTGAGGGCTGGAAAGGAAAGATAGAAATAGATAGGAATGAAGAATCAGCAACTAGGAGGAAAAAATACCAAGGAGATGATAAGGACATCTGAGATTTTGTTGTTCATGTGACTAATGAGCAGGCCTGATGGTACTCCTAAAAGAAAGAACTATAGCTGACCAGCTGAGGGGATGTGGGAGGCAAGTTTGGCACACATACAGCTGATTCTTGTCAGACTAGAAGAAACTTACAGATCAATGTCTCCAAAATTCTTATCCCTGACTCCCTCTTAGTAATTTTGTACTTTGGATCCATTGTTAGATAAAGAGGGTTCATTCAGCTGACACTTTCTCCCTTTTTATCAGACTCCACAGAAAACAGTTGGCTATTGAAACATGCCTAATCTCAGCGTACTGTCAGGAGAGATTAGTGTCTAGCATTGGATCAAGGGAATGGTCTACTTTTATAATTTCTCCTGTAGTGCACCCCCTACCCAATGAAGCAAATACTCAGTCACTAAACTAATGGATATTTGTCAACTGGGAATGAATAGGGTGTTTCCAGGAAAGCTCACCAAATAATCAACCACACAAACTCCCCATAATTTGTGTCTCTTGTCCTGATTTTCTCTTTATACAAGATAAAAGGAAAATCAGATTTAAAAGTCCTTGCAAAGAGTGCATTTGAGAAACCACTGAAGTTAATATTGCATTTATCATGTAATCTACTATAGTTACATTAATTCAAGTGTGCACTTTTGTAATAAAAGTTATCATAGATTCATACAAGATACAAAAGGGTTACTGCTAAAAATGCTGGTAGTTTTATTCCAAAGTATGGATTGCATAAATAATCTGCAGTTTCTTATGCAGTCATTCCCATGCTATTTGGACAAGAAAAGTTTTCAGGAAAGCCTTTCAGAATTCTAGATATTTTCTAAGATTTTCTCAGTATTTCTTGCATTGGCTAAATTTCTACTTCTACTCTTATTTAAATAAGTTGCATGCACTCAGAACCATTATGAGAAATGAAATGCTTTTAAAAATTGTGCAACCAGTATATGGTTTGATTCAAAACATATTGGAGTCTAGGGAGAAAACAGAAACTGAAAATTGTATATCTACCTTATAAATCCTTATAAAATCTAATTAGGCAGTTTCTGTATAAAAACAAGAGTGAGAAGGGAGGCTAGCCAAAGACTTGGAAATTTGAAAATATCCTTAAAGTCCATATGATAAGTGAGTCTTTACAGAATGATTCATTAAGACCAACCCCTCATATTGGTAATTGTCCTGGAGTCAAATCAAAAGACAGTGACAAGAAAATATTAGTTCTTTTTAAAAAGTATATAAAACTAAAACTTACCAAAGGATCATTTAAATATCTATAGATACTATTTTACTGTTTTAAAATAACAAATACCATGATATAATGGTCTTTACTTTGTAATATGGTTAAAAGCATATAACAACATAACAATACCAAATTCAAATGAAGCAAATCCTCATGTGCTCTCACAAAGATTAATCTTTGAAAGTAGATTTGGGGGGTCACACAGGACAATATTAAAAATTGTACAAACAGGCACCAAATGTTATCCTTAAGTCAAATCTATATATTAAAAATTATTAACAAATTTTAATATGGTGGTATCTCTAGAATCCCTTAAAAATAAAGATGTTTCCCCCAAAAGAAAAGAAAATGTACCTATAGAAGAATGGGGGTAATAAGTGAGAATGAATGGATTCTAAAGACTTATGGACTTCTGCCACTGTTTATAACAACCTGTACTAAGAACCCTCCACCCTTGATAAAGTCATGGTAGACAACAATGGCTAAGTAAGCACTCAGGTGTTCAATAAATACTTTGGCCATAGGTGAACTCTAACTACCAGCCCTCAAGGCACGAATGGCTCTTCTATGTGCTGGGAGCTAAGAGACTTCTAGAAGACCATGATACAATGGTTCTTATAACAGTAGAGTTGCTGAAAGGGCCAAAAAAAAAAAAAACATGTTGGATTCTCTTCAGGTGCCTAAGAAACTGTCACTTGAAATGGGCAGGCTAGTACTAAAGATAAAGATTGTCCATTAAACAGTGATCACTCACTCACCCTCCATGCTCTATCCTGATCTAGGTACCCCAGCAGCTGAATTGTAGATGACCTGTGTTGGTTTATGGGGCCTGCATAGATGTAAGGTTGGCTTTTTCCAGTCACTTTGAGAAAGAGTGCAGGGGTAAAATCACACAGTAGGATAGAGAAAATCTTTGAGAAGGCAGTCTTCACTCTAAGTATTTTTTTTAATCAACTATTGGGATAAAGTCTGAACTTTGCAATGAGTGGGTAGGCAGAGATGATAGAACTCAAGTCTTCATCAGATGAGAAGAAGAGACGAGATCTCGGGTTCACATGAGTAAGATGCTGCGGTCATCAGCAATGACTTGTAGAGTGGGTCTGTACATAGCACCCAGTGGGACACGAAGCGGCATAGCTTAAACCAGAGCTTGAGCATCAGGATGTCTAGGACAGGGAAGGCAAATAGCATCTCCTGAAGGAAGAGAGGGACAGTAAAATACACTATTCAGGGGATACTAAATGGGCCAAGGCTGTCATAACAAGTGACTTGGACAGCAGAAATTAATTTTCTCACATTTCTTGAATTTAGAATACAAGTTCAGGGCTTTAGGAGTTTTGGCTTACCCTGAAGCCTCTCTTCTTGATGTTCAGATTGCTATCTTGTTTATTTCTCTGAACACAACCAAGCTTAATGTCTCTATATATTCAAGCCTCCATTTATACAGACAGTAATACTAAGATTAAATTAGGGTCTACCAGCCGGGCGGTGGTGGCGCACGCCTTCAATCCCAGCACTTGGGAGGCAGAGGCAGGCGGATCTTTGCGAGTTCGAGGCCAGCCTGGTCTACAAAGCGAGTCCAGGACAGCCAGAGCTGTTAAACAGAGAAACCCTGTATCTAAAAAAAAAAAAAAAAAAAACATAAAAAAAAATTAGGGTCTACCATATTGACCTCACATTAATTTACTTGCCCCTTTTAGTGGCCCTATCTCAAAATCCACTCACATTGTTCACTATTGAGGCTAGATCTATAATGATGATTTGGGAAAGGAAATAAACTTTGGCCCAAGCTAAGGAAAATACAAATTTTACTTCAACTGAACATCATTTGTTATTCATGTCACCCCTCCCATTTTTTTATATTGGAAACAGATTCTAAGGTTCCAAGCCCTTGGGTAAAAAAAAAAGCAATGAACACACACACACACACACACACACACACACACACACCCCTCCAAGTATCCTTCCAGGACAGCCTACTGATCAGAAGACCATCAGCTCCCAGATGTGACTATGACCAACCATGCTAACAAAATGTAGGTACATCTCCAAAGCAAGAGGCCCTTTGGACATACATCAAGTGCTTTCTGGAGACTTTGGGACAGTCTTCATTCTCCAACCAGAGAAAAAGACAAATGAAGAGAAACTTAACTTCAGTATGATGGTAAGATGAAAGAACCCTCTAGGACTCCTGCGGTGTGACTCTTAAGCGCAATGGAAAAAAAGCAAATCCACTGAATTGTGACTGGGAGATAGGATGACGTCATCTCACAGAAAATGGGGGAAAATAGACCTTAAAAGCAAAAGTCTGTCCTTCCTCTGGGCTAGGGTAGAACATTTGTTTTTATTAAGCTTATCTAAATTATATTTGTGGGAAATCCCCTGATTTGGTCTCTGTTCCTAAAACTTTCTATTTTAAGACACATTAGCTCTTTATTTGGTAGGCCAAAGTCATGCGGTTTGCTGATGACCTACCCCATGGATGAGACTTGTAGCCGCTGAAGTCATTTCTGCTGTATGAGCTTTTGCTTCCTCATCAGCAGTCGTGGGACTGTATGTACCAGACAGCGCTACAGCTTTCAGCTGTCAGGCAGGAGCCACCAACCCAAACCAGGTGATAACCATTCTGAATTCCGGGAATACAAAGAGTGAAACCCCACTCCACCCCAACATAGGAAGTCACAACGTAGAATTCAGTAATTCCCACCGCTCCTTTCTCAGTGGAAATCTTTGACATGGGGAATTATTTACAGCCCTTCAAGTATTTGTCCTAAGACATGTTCATGTAGTTTAATGAGAAATTAATCACACCCTAAGTATTTCTGACAGAGTAGGAGAAATCTGATCTTTTATTATGAACCAGGCACAGTATGGTGTGGGCGGAATCAGGGGAACATGTGAAAATTCTCCCTACCCCTTCTACTTTTACCTTGGCTACCTCCTTTCACAATCTGCAAGGCCTGTTTACTACAATAGTTATAGTGGTAGTGACAATAATCATAGAAATTTAGGGAAGTTTATTTTCCTTCATTTATTAAAATAATATGTTCATATGATTTATTTTGATTATGATTTCCCCTCTACCAACTGCTTCCAGATCCTTCCCATCTCCCTACCCTCCCAACTTTATGTTGTATCTAGATATCTATCTATCTAAATAGATATTTCTCTCTCTAATAAAAAACAAGAAACACAAAGAACCCATAAAAGTTTTAAAAAAAAAGCAAAAAGCGGTAAGACAAAAGTTGCCAACATAAAAGAAAGTGAAACAAAAAGTCCAAAACAACATTGACTTCATTTTTGTTGACCATTTGCTCCTAAGTGTGAGGCCTGCCCTGGAGTGTGGTTGATACATCCAATGACACTCCATTGGATAAAACTGATTGTCCTTTTGCCAACAGCTATCAATTTCAGATAGCTTCTTATCAGTGGGATCCTTTATCCAATTCCCTCCCTCAGGGTTGGGATTCTAATCCGGCTTGTGCATGTTGGCACAGTCATTGTGTGTTCACATATGCATCAGTTCTGTTGGGTCTGGAAGACAGTTTTCTTGGAGTCATCTGTCCCCTCTGGCACTCACAATCTTTATACTTCCTCTTCCATACAGATCTCTAAGCCTTGAGGGGAGGGCTTTGATGAAGACATCCCATTTAGGACTGAGTGCTCCAAAATCTCTCACTCTCGGCAAGTTAACCAGTTGTGGGTCTCTATGGTAATTCCCATTTACTGAAATTAGAAGCCTCTCTGGTGAGGACTGATCAATACTCTGCTCTGAGGATATAGCAGTATGTCATTAGGAATTATTTTATTGCTATCTTTCTTTAACAGAATAATAGTATTGAGTTTTTCCATAGACCCATGGTATATCCAGTCTCACAATCCTGACTGTTTTATCAGTGTCAGATATGGGTTCCATCTCATTAATTGGGCCTTAAATTCAATTAGAGAGTGGTTGGTTACTCTCATAACATTTGTGTCACTATTGCACCCATATATCTAGCAGGCAGGTACCTGTTGTAGGCCGCAGGTATCTTGGTGATACTGATGAGAACCTTTCTCCTCCAGTAGCATGCAAGTGCCTTTAAGTAGAGTGGACACTAGTCAGTGGGGATGAATCTACTAGTTACGCACAAGCTCAGCTATACAATTTTTTAAATGTTTGGTAAAATTTCACTTTCATTCATGGTTGAATGCATACTAAAACTAGGAATCACAAATCTGATTTGGGGAATTGAAAAAAAAATCTGCAGATGTCATCACAATGGTAAAAATAGATTTTTATGTTTTAAAATTGGGACACTCACAGTGATTTGCTGGAGTTTATGGTTAGTGTGATAAATTAAAAGATACATTATAAAAGAATAAATGATGAAATCAGAAATAAAACTACAAAAATATATAGATATGATTATATCTGTAGAAAATCAAAAGATGTAGTAATATATAGATTAAAATTAATTTTTAAAAACATCAAGAGTGAAGAGATACTGAGTACATCATTTTTGTTTTTTTACAATCTAACAACAGTTAGAAAACAAGAATTTGACTATTGCACTTAAAAGATACTAAAATAGGGCTGGGGCTTTAGCTCACTTAGATAAATACTTACCTAGTGTGACAAATATCCTTGCTCTGATTCTCAGGACCACTTCAATAAGATATGGTGCTACATGCCTGTAATGCAAGCACTTAGAAAATGGAGACAGAAAAATTAGATTACATTCACCTTCAGGTACATAGAGATCTTCAGTCCATCTTGGGTTACACGAAAATAAAATTAAATAATATATCTTTGAAAACCTCATATAAGGAAAAGAACTAATAAAGTGTATCAGAACGTGTCTTAATATAAAGTATCCAAAGTTCAAATCGAATTCATTTTTAAAAAGTAACAATTCTTACCTTCTGATAAGTCTTACTAATATAGAAATGTCATGAAACAAATGTCACCAGCAAAGCAAGCAAAGGGTTGAAACATCTTATGCGGCTACCTAAGTTCTTCCTTCCTGCATGAGACAAGAGTCCTCTGTTGCTGGTAATAGATGAAGTCTAATGAGATTTGCTCATACAGTGGGGAAATTTCAAGTCATAAAACATCTAATTTTATAATACAGAGTGTTTTATTGCTTATGTGACATTCTCTAAGGAGCCGAACCTCATAAATCAATAAATTTTAGGTTTGTGTACGGTAAGCAATTGTAAACTTGGAACATCCTGCTCAAATCATCCCATAGATAATGATTCCTCTCCTAGCAACTATCATTAGACTGTTTGTCTAGAGGTCCAAAAGCTAGAGTCATAAGAAAAACAGACTGGCAATCAAAGGGAAATAAATGGATCACAGATCAGATGGCATAAATTCTACTTCCTCGGATTTTTAAGCAGAAAACTACAAAATAATAAGAAAAGTAATCACTAAGACAAGAAATACATAAAGTTTCCCAATATTCAAAGACATAAGTTTCTTTAATTATATAAATAAGTCCATCGCAATGCCACATAAATTCTAGCAGTTCTTTTTTTCTGCAAATTTTGACAAACTACTACTACAATTTTTATGGAAATGCAGTAGCCAATAGATGTCCAGAAATCCCAGTCAAACATTTGTGGGCCAGTTTTAAAATGGCTAGAGGGACTAGATGTTTCAGTGGTTTAATTGTTGTTGCACTAGCATAAGGAACTGGCTTAGGTTCCCAGTATCCATGTAAAAGCCCACCATGTAGGTGTCATGTGTCTGTAACCACGGCTTTAGAGTGAGTGAACATAGGCAGATTCTGGGGGTGGGGGGGGGGAGCTCACTGGCTAGCCAACCTAGAGGAAACAGTGAGTTCCCTGCTTAGTGAGAGACCCTGTGACAAAAAAAAAGGAAGTCAATTTAGTAAAGTGGTGGTTGTAGATTCTCCTCCAAGATCCATGAATTCACTAGCCCTAGGTAATAAGCTAGGCTTCCAGTAATAGGTAAGATATTCCTCATGGTATATGGGTTGGAAGTCCAAGCACAGAGCTGTCAGTTACCATCAACATATGCATGACACTACTGTACCTTTAGAGTTATTGGGCCATACTGGTCATTGTTGTGGTTCACAGGCATCATAGCTGGGTAGAACTGTTAATTGCTTCCATTCTTTGGAAACTTGCCTGACATCTTCTGTTATCAGGAAAGCTAGTCCTCATGGAGGAGGATTGCAGGTCCATTAGAGCTCAGGGGCCCTGTGTCTGAAGTGCCTGGTATCTTCAATAATAAGGACAAATATGCCTGGTGTAGGGAATTTTGTTTCATGTTCTTTGGCTCTTGGGGAGAGCATACTCATCCAGATGAGAAAATTTTATTTAAACTCTATATGTATATTTATACACAGACTTACATGTGATAAGAGATAGATAGGGCCTCTTCAAAAACCTCAAGAGATCTTCAGAATATGGCATTCAAAGATGTTTTTTGTAACTTTAGATATTTTTTATATCAAGACATATCAACTCCTGACAGCACCCCCTATTCTCCTCCAAGTAGAAGATGAGCATCAAAGAATCTCCAGTGGGAGATGATTGAATTAGTCACAAGCCTATCTCTTGGTAGGAAAAGCCCCTTTCTCCAACTGTAGACAGAATGCTGTCCAAAAAGGACGAAACCTGGAAGCAGGTAAGTCGACAGCCTAGCTCTGCCAAGACAGGGTAGGTAAGTCCTTCATAACCCCTGCTCTACAATGTCTATCGGAGAAATGGGGCCAAATGACTGAAGATCGATGCTGTAATATATGGAGAGAAAATGGGAACTGTCCAGGCAGCCACAGGTATGTCATTTCTTAGTTTGGGAAGCTGCAGGCCCTGTACTTCCTATAAAATCAGATATATTTATCCCTCTCAGGTCTCTGAGGTGGTTGAAGAACAGATAGCTAGAGTCTCATAATTAAATTTTGAGTTGTTTAGGAGTCAAGAGAGTGTTAAAGATCTAAAGATACTTTTAAAATTGTGTTGCAAGTTAGTATGAATGTTGAGTCAGATATAGACCTTTAAACTCATGGAGATGTTTAGATAGTAGAATGTTAAAGTCAGGTACCAAATACATATGGACTGGACATTGGGAATGTACGTTAAGCCATATAACCCTCATAACTGTGGCCTAATTACCTCTGTTGTACTGTATTGTATTTGTTATTATAAGAGAAAGAACCATTTGTTGGACTGAAAGGGAAAACTGTAGGGGGAAATAAGATATACCTTAAACTTAAAAGAAAAAAAAAAGGGAAGAGGATGGGGGGTTGAGGGTGGGAGGGTGGGACTGGAGGGGGAATAGGGAGGGGACTGCGATTGAGATGTAACTTGAAGAAATAAAAAAATAAAGGGAAAAAAAGAAAAAAATAATAATCTCAAAAATAAAAGAAATATTTAAAAAAATGAAGTGGAAAATGATTTTTTTTAAAAAGACTCCAATACCAACTCTGATCTTCACAATGAACACATAGATGAGCACATACATACACTGCATACACAAACATACACATATACACACTCATACAGGCACCACAGACATACATGCATATAAACAAAAATTAGCCTACAAAAAATTGGAGAGCTGGGCATGGTGGGACATGCCTTTAATCCTAGCACTTGGGAGGCAGAGGCAGGTGGATCTCTGTGAGTTCAAGGCCAGCCTGTTCTACAAAGTGAGTCCAGGACAATCAAGGATACACAGAGAAATCCTGTCTCAAAAAACCTAAATATGCATATATATATATGAGAAAAACTGTTTATAATAAATACTAAAGGAGTAGGGAAGTGAAAATAGAAACAACTCTGAATTCCATCTTTCACCTGTCAGAATAGTTAAGATCAAAAACTCAGTTAACAGCACATGCTGGTGTGGATGCCAAGAAAGGGGAAGACTCTTCCACTGCTGGTGGGAGTGCAAATTTGTACAGCCACTTTGGAAATCAATCTGGTGGTATCTCAGAAAATTAGGAATAGTTCTACCTCAAAACCCATCCATACTGCTCCTGGGCATATACCCAAAAGATTCTCCACCAAACCACAAGGACATCAGCTCAACTAAGCTCGTAGCAGCTTTATTAGTAATAGCCAGAAACTGGAAACAACCCAGATGTCCTTCCACCAAAGAATGGATTAAAAAACAACAACAACAACAACTATGGTACATTTTCACAATGGAATACTACTCAGCTATCAGAAACAAGGAAATCAAGCAATTTGCAACCAAATTGATGGAACTAGGAAAACTCATCCTGAGTGAGCTAACCCAGATACATGGTATATACTCACTTATAAGTGGATATTAACCATATAGTACAGGATAACTGTCCTAGAACCCACAGACCCACAAGGACAGGAACCTAGCATAACTATCTTACAAGAGACCCCACCCAGCAGCAGATAAAAACAGATGCTGAGACACAAAGCCAAACATTACGTGGAGCTCTGGGAGTTGTAAGAGAGGGAAGAAAGAGATCCAGAATGGACAAGAACTCCACATGATGACCAACAGAAACAACCATCTGAACCCAAAACTTTGTTAACAAATATATTTATTAATAACTATAAACACATATTACCTAACAACAACCCTAATAATAACTATAAACTGTTTTATTAGGCCACCAGGGCCAAGTGGGAGGCCTGAAGACCTTGCAGGCCTAGATGGCCTTAGCTAGAGGCCTGACTGCACTTAGGTCTTCTGGTGGTAAGGCCTGAAGCTAAGGGAAATGTTGTAGTATGCCAGAGGGCCAGGCGGGAAGCCTGACTGGACGTATGTCTCCAGGTGAAGAGAGCTGAGATTCAGGGCAGCCCTTTTCCCCAGTAAATAGATACACCAAGACCTTTTAATGTTTCAATGTTTATGCCTTTGCTGGACAGATTCTCAACTAGCTCACCTAAGCTAACCTGACACCTAATGCCAACCAGTCATGTGGCTTACTGTACCTTCCAAACTCTCAGACATATCTGTCCACTCTGTGTCTCCTAGCAGAAAGAGATTACTCTGTATCTTCCCAGGATTTCTTACTTTCTCCCAGGAAATTCCACCTTCCTATATGCTTTCTGTCCAGCTAATTGACAATCAACATATTTTATTATCCAATCAGAGAATGCCTCAGATAGGGCATTAACCAGATCTCTGAAAAATGAAATCAGCTTTTAAAAATTATGCCTAAGACCTTCCTCCAACAACCAACCTAGGCCCCTAGAGGCTTAAATAGACTAAAACACCAATCCCCCTATACCCCCAAAAATAAATACATACTGGATCTAGGTCCCCTACACATATGTAGATGATAGGGGTCTTCATGCAGATCCCTCAGCAAGCAGACCTGGTTGGGGGGGGGTCTCCGACCTGGACTTTGTTGCGTGCTAGTGGAACACCTTACCCTAGCTGGGTTCCCTTGTCGGATCCCAGTGCAAGAGGAAGCTCTTAGCCCTCATGGACCTTGATGAACTGAGGTGGGTAGATATGCGGGGAGCTCCTTTCATCTAAGGAAAAGTAGAGGGAGGAGAGGTGGAAGAGGGTAGGAGGGTGGGACAAGGTGGGGATGAGGGAGGGTGCTGCAGTCAGGATGTAACTTAAATAAATAAATAAATTTTTAAAAAACAATAGTAATAAAAATAAATAAATACATACTAAAGCAGTGAAATGATAAAAAAAAAAAAAACAAAAATGTGTCCAAGAAGAAGATTTGGAAAGTATCTTTAAGATTTTAGTCTTTCTTACTAGAGAGCAATTCTTCAATAATCAGGATTGTGAGGGTAAGTCTTCATTTGGATTATCAGTGCCAGCTTGGATTAGTTGGATATCAGAAGGGCACTTAAATAACTAAAAACAATGCTACAAAAACAATATTACAGTGCAGTGGAGCAGCCAACACATAAGATTACCATTTGTGTATGGCTAAGGCAATAGTGATTTTATACCATTCTGTGCTGTTCCACTGTCCTCTGTCAGCCTACAGGAAGAAAAACAAGACTTACAGAGGATGTGTTTTCAGAGTGACACTGAAAGCACTCTGACTCAAGAAGAGTACGAAATTGTCCCAATAAATATTAGAAGGAGATGGAGCAGTTGCTCAGTGGTTAAGAACACTGGTGGCTCTTCCAGAGGACCCAGATTCAATTCCCAGCACCATAAAGACAGCTCACAACTGTCTTTACAGTCCCACAGAAACCAAGGCCATCTTCTGGCCTCCACAGGCACTGCATGCATGTGATTCACAAACATACATGCAGGAATGCATGGGAAAAAAAGAAACAATATTGTAAATTCCAATTCTACTACTTAAAATTTATTTCACAGAACTTTTATACTAACTAAACTATGACATATAATAGAGTCCTTACCACAGGACAAAAAGACTGAAGCATGCAGAAATTTGTGATGTGTCTGTCAGGATATGACTATGATTACAAAGGTACTGCTAGACAAGTCACAGTACTTCCATGGTCTAGTCTTCCTCTGTAGACAAGTCTGTTACTGTCAGTGCAGGGCTTGGCACCTCCAGTACACTGGTAAATGCATTGTGGGAAATGACTTTAATCTGTAGTGCCATCTCTTTGGGCTTCCTGTTATTTAAAACTTAAGTGGTATGCCCAGGGTCAGATAAACTCTACTGAATTTTGGCAGCTGAAACTACAGAATATGAAGGAAGTTCTTAGAAACAACGTTGAAATTTGATATACTTCACACCAGGGAGAGCCAGGGTGGTTTTACAGCTTTCTGTCGTTCCCAGTTGGAGCAAACACTGAAAACTTCCTCCATCCCACATCTGCAAAGGGGAGACAACAATAGTTACATGACTATTTCTGGTTCTTTGAAGTCTTTTAATGGATTATGAGAAAATTTTCTCCTGTGTGTATGGTGATGGGCAAAGGTTTCCTGGTCAAAAGAACAATTTTCAAGTCACGGGACAACTATAGATGTCAAAAATATAACCTTGCATAGACATTGGATTTGTGGATCTTCTAATTGGTTATGTGTAAAACAAGAGAAATGATTCTACGATTATGGAAAACTGTAAAATTAAGTGATATTTATATTTATAACTTTAAATCATAAAGATCACCTAAAATCATTGTAAATAAGTTATTGTACTCATAGTTTCTAACATCTAAGCATACATAACAAAACATGATTTATCTGTGAGTATAAATATATATATATATGTGTATATATATATATATATATAAAACAAAATTGCCAACATTGCATCTTAAACCAATTAGTTACAAATTTGAATTTCTTCTTCATGATTGACTCAGTGGTTTTCAAAAGTTCATTTAATAAATAAAAATGGTTGTCAATATTTCCTTGTTCTGCTTTCTCTGTCTTTGATATATTGCTGTTTTTCACTTGGTGTTCCTCCTTGGTTTATTCATCCAGAATAGAAAGATCGATGAATCTCTTTCATTAATGAAATTTTAAGGCCCCTCAGGGAATAAATTTATCTTATTAATTGAATTGTCCAACAATAAGAGAGTAAATCAGAAATGCTTGTTTCATCCTTTATGTGTATAGTTGATCTCCATTGTAAATATAATTAAATCAGAATTCGTTGAAGATCTTAGCTCAGGGCTATCATTGTAAATGTAAATTCATACCTCCTAGGAGTCAGAGCAATTTTAGACTTTGTGTATGTGTGTGTGTGTGTGTGTCTGTGATTATGTGTGTGATTGTGATTGTGTGTGTATGTGTTATGGTGTGGTGTGTTTTGCTGGAGATTGAGTTAAAGGCCTTCAACATGCAAGACAAGAACTCTCCCTCTGAACCACAGTCTCAGCCCCTCTCAGAGATTATAAACAGTATATTTTACATCACTGACTATGAAGATGTAAGTTCTCATAAGATGTGGCACTCATTAAAGACTAACTTCAAGAATTACTAAAATTTCCTGTTTTTTCATTGAATTTGTTTCTTTACAGCTAAATTTGATTATATTTTCTACTGTTTGTTTGTTTTTTTAATATGGCATGCCAAAAACTCTCTAGAAATTTGGGTTAGATTCTCCTACCTTCTTAGATCCTGTCACAAAAAGAATTCATCAAAATGTATTCCCTATCTACAGAAAGCAAGGACTTAACAGGGAAGTCTAATTCCACACTAATTGACTTACCAAAATATTTTGTGACCGTTAGGTACTTCTGTCTCCTCATCACCTTTAGCCTTTCTTAAAACTGTAGCATTCTGTCAGCAAAAGTATTGTTGGTATGAAATAATAATATTGCTTTTTAAAATACAAGGAAATAGCTAACTCTGAGCCATACATGAGTGATTACAGCTCAGGAACAGGATTCAAGTTACCCTAAATGATATATTCCACCAAGGAGGAGATGATGTCAACAGTTATAACCACTGAGCATAAGGAAGCCACAAATTCATGTGTTTTCCTATTTTATCAGTACTATCTTCATGACATCAGGAAAGCATTGCTGTAGAGTTGAAGTCTTCTCTTGTAGCATCCTTGGCTTAAGGATCCTTGGAGTTTAGAAACCTGCTTGCCTGTATGTTATAGTCACGAGGACATTAGGCCAAACACAGAAAAGGTAGATGGATATTAAAACCCCTAAAATATCTAGTTAATGTCGACCTTTGTCTTAAGACATCATGTCTCTCTGCAATTGCAATGTTCTAGTTAGTCAGACAAAGCAGTCAGCAGTATCTTTAATATTGTGCAGCTTCTTCAGAGAAGGTCAGTAAATATGCCCATTTACTATAAATAATAAGTAGGCAAAGACTGGAAACTTATGAAGTATAAATTTTTAACTTTATATCCAGAGTCGGATTTTTTTCAACATTCAGTTACAAGCATTTCAGGATAGCCCTTGATGTGTCCCAATACATTTTTAGATGAGTCACATCTCAGTGTCAAAAGTTTGAATATCTTGGTCCAGGTTCACTAACCAAAGAATCCAAGTGGCAATTCCAGGTAGATTATGACTAGTGGAACCATTATGACTGTAGCCACCTGACTTCCCTAATAGCAAACTGCAACAAAGCTGGAAGAATTGTTCACCTTTACTCCTACTTAAAGTATCTTGATCTGCAAGAAAGCGCATAACTTTTGCCTTCCCTTGCTTGGTGTAATTGGAAATATTCACTAATTTTCTGTTGCTATGATAAAACACCATGGCCAAGGCTATTTTTAGAAAAAAAAAAGAGTTTACTTAGGCTTAAGGATCCAGAGGATTAGAGTCCATGGTGGTAGAGAAATCATGACAGTAGGCATTGCGGATAGAGCAAGCTGAGAGCTCATGTCTTCAAGTAAAAGTATAGAACAGAGAGAACTGGAAAACAGCATAAGTCTTTAAACTCTAAGAGCCCACCACCAGTTGCCTAATAAACATTCCAAGACAGCACCACCAACTAAGAACCGAGTCTTCAAACACCCGAAAGTATGAAGAGCACTTGCCATTCCATCCTCCACAGGGAACCCCTGGCTTTAATAAAGTATAAAGGTACAACACCTGTTTTCTTTGGCCTTCTTGTTTCCTAGTCCTCCTCAAGGACACTCTGATGAGTTTTGACTGTTCAGTGTTGGCCCCCTAACACTGAAGCCCTTTTTATTTCTATATTATAATAAATATGAAACTCCTCCAGGAAGTGGGAAACCCAGTCTGCATCAATTTTTTTCTCTTCTGTAGACAGCTTGAATAGCCATCGTCTTCATACCTGGTGGTTGAACTCGAACATGGGACTTCCTGAATGCTCCTTCGGAGCAGATTCTGTTTTGAGAAGTGAGATTCATTTAGAGCTGTCAGATGAGTTAAGGGGATTTGGTTAAGCATCGTAGCAGATGTTACCAAGGACGCACTCTATTCATGAGACCCTACTCAGCTCATCAATGTAGCCCAGTCCAATTTCCGGCTGCCAACACCTGCCTCTTTCACTAGGACTTTCTTAACAGTTCCAAAAACTCCTTTCTCTTGCCAGAACAGATATAGTTCTTGGGCTTTCCCACTCCTAAGGAACTCATCAAATGGTAATATGAATTAGAACACCCTGTCTCCTAATGATGGCAGGTATAAGAGCTCTGAGGTTGTTATGTGGTTTCCTGGAGATTTCTAGTAGGATTAGTCTCCACCTCCTCAATCCATACAACAGCCCCATTTTCTTAATAGCACATTTTCTTATGGTCCCTCTTTTTCTCTTTTCCCTTTTTCATTTCTACACCTCTCTTTCATGTACATGCCAAGTTTACTTTCTCAAGTCCTTGACTCAGAGTCTTTTTCAGGAAGACCTGAAGTTAAAGCAGTTATCTATTTCTTTCCAGGTATAGATAAATAAGAAAGTGTCTGTGCTTCAGGGCACTCATGAGCTTCTGAGGAAGTGGAGTAGATGAGTCAGGTACCCTACAGGCCCCAACCCATACTTCTGTACGTGTGGAATCAAGTCCTTGGAATCTTGACTTGAATCTTTTCCAAGGCACAGAGTTAGATGCCTGGCTATCCAGGTAATCTCAGTACGACTGCCCAGAGATGATGTGCTAATAACAAAAGAAGTTTACTAGGTGAAATCTGAAGGTTTGCGCATACTTCACAGAGACATACAATGAGACCATTATTCAACAGCAATCGGTTGTCACGTTGAAAATGTGTATTAGTTTTCATTCTTCTGTAAAGCAGGCTGATGTTTATGTGATTTATTTATAATTTTTATTTTTTCTGTATGAGTGCTTTGTCTGAGTGTATGTATATATCATATGTATCTTGTGCCAGCAGAGGACAGGTGTATCAGACCTCTGGAAATGGAGTTTAGGACTGTTGTAGGCCACCATATGGGTACTCGGTAACAAACCCCAATTCCCTGTAAGAACAGCAGGTATTTTTAACTGCTAAGCCATCTCTCTAGCCCACAGGCTGATATTTTTTACATTCCTACATGAAGCACAGCCCAACATGAGGATAGATGATTTATTGGAAAATACATTTCAGTTGCTAGGAAAGAGATGTGTTTATATACCAAGTAATAATAATAATCATCATCATCATCTAGACTCTATTCTAGATATTGACGTATGACATAATGGTTAACATTATTAACATTACTTGTGATTGACATTTGAGGAAGGGTATAAGGAGAAGCAGAAATGAGCAATAGGAAACTTGAATTATGCCATAGGGAACTCTGAAATTAAAATTGACTATCAAGTTTTCTTAATTTGAACCATTATAATTAGAATTTATAATGTGTCTATCATTAGACATTGGAAAATATTGAGCCTTAAGAAAGCTACAAAGAGCAAGCCCTGAAGATATTGACAAATGAAGTACTTTCTTATAGGACCTCAATAAGTTCCATACTAAAGGAGAATCTAGTTTGTATATCAGCATCCACCATAACCTAATGAACCTTGATATGGAGCATGGTAACCTTTTGTGAATTGTTCAGGTCATGATGCTGTTCATTGGCAATTCTGACCACAGTGTTTACATGACAGAATTACATCACTATAGTTCCTATCTTACCTATCTCATTGATGTTTTTCATGAAGTCTAAAAACAATTATTAGGCATCTAATAAACATATTTTGATGTGTTTTTTCTATGTGCTTGGTGTATCCTTGAGCAAGAGTGTTGTAATGCATGTAATTAAGCTGCTCATCTCAGATGTTTCTCTAAAAGTCCATTACTAAATGTGCCACATGACACTACTATTCATCACAATAATGATAAAAACTCCTAAATCCAAATTGCGAAGTGATACAAATCTTGATTAAAATATACAACTAGTCGAAAATAATCTTCATAAGCCAAATAAATCTTATACTATTTCAGTAGCTTGACTTCACAGGTTTCCAAGAGTGGTATTGACACTGCCGTTCAGCTGTTGCATATTGACTAAAAATGAACAGAGTTATCTGGCTATTGTGACTGTGACTTTATAACAGTCCAATTATAAAGATGCCAAGTTTATGGTCACAAAAATGTTGATCACATCATTTGTGTAAATACCTACTTGACCTTATAACTAGAAACATTCGATACACACTCATTTGGAGTCAGAGGCTTTAAGTGCAACTGTAAATGTTTGAGAAGGAATCAACCTAGCTCGGTGAGGAAGGATGGCTATGTCACCAAGCTGAGAATCGTTACAAGTTTTACTGGCTTGCCTCCAGTTGAAAGCTTTGGAAAATCAGCTTCATTTTCTTCATCTATAATAGCATAGAATTAATGAAAGAGGATTATTTTAAAATGCTGCTATATGTTTCAAAGGAAGATATGTCTACAAAAATGAAATCAATTTTGAAACAGTAGGGTTTAGAATTTGGATTTCACAGCCCATTTATGCAATTACAACTGGCATAACAGAATTCTCCAGAGTAAAGAAGAAATTTTATATATGTATATATGTATCTTATATATATATATAAATGCATGTATATATGTAATATATACATGTCCTATTTGTTCTTTACATATATTTTATGTGTATGTTCGCACATATATATGAAGAGAGAGAGAAAGAATGGGAAGAAGGAAAAAGGAAAAAGGGAAGGTTTTTTTTTTTTTTTCAGGAAATGGCTTATGTGATTATCAGGACTGAGTAGTCCCATAACCCACCTTATACAGACTGGAAAAAAAAATACCAATGGCACAAATCACACTTGAGTTCTAAAAGCTCAGAATAAAAACTGATCACATCTGAGGACAAGAGGAGGTAAGTGCCCCAATTAAAAGTATATTTTCCTTCTGTCTTTCTCCTATCTTAAGGCAGTAGGTTACATAATGCTTATTAGATTAGCGAAGACAAATCTCTTCAGTCAGTTACTGAGGCTCTCCTGCTATTCCAGGTAGACCCAGTGATCACATTTAAATTATCCGAAGAAATGATACAAAGAAATAGAAATTAGGATTACTGTCCAAATTCTTACATAGCTAAAACTTATGCTTCCAAAAACATGTGGACAGACTCGACATATTTTTTCACATGATAGAAATGCATGTATTCAGTAGAGACACTGATATACGTCCCACATGGCCTGTGTTGCTCAGACATCTTTCACCTTCAACTCAATTTACCAAAAATAAACCATTATGTTTCTGTTATAGCAAAAGTGTTGGTACTGTAAAATCACTGTAGTTCATGTATAGCATTCAGAAGTCTTGAAGTTGAACTCGAAGTTTTTAGACAGCACTCACTGGGTCTGGGTGACATGGCATCTGGTGCTCAAAGTGCACATGTCATTGCTGAGAAGCAAGGCTTCAGTGAAGTTGTTTGTGGAGACATGGCTGAGCACTGTCAGAAACATGTCACACTCATTATGTCGCTGACTCAGAGTTGCACTTTAAGTTAATCTTGGTCATCGCATGTTCATAATTCTTTACTGTGACCAGATTTTTCACAAGTTCCACATCCAGTTATGTAATCCGACATGGTGTCACACAACCCATCCTTCAAGGTGCTGTGCTCTGAAATATCTTTCTCCGACTTCACTGAATCTATTCTTAATTCCTTCTTTCTGGTTTTCCAATAATAAAACAGAATGAGACTTTCAAAGAATAACTTGTCTTTCCTTCACTACAGTGATGTTGTCCCGAATAGCTTTTCAGGGTTGCTAAGAAATGAGGGAAATCTTTAATGCACAATTTTGTACTTGCTAGGCCTAGTCTACACTGGCAGCTTTCACCGCTTTATGAACCAAGTACACCAATATTCTAAATGATATGCCTTTCCCCTCCCATCCCAAAGTCAATGAAGATGTTGTTGTCTTTGCCCAGTTAACCACTAGTCATGCTTTTAGTCTCAACTTAATTAGCTTTTCTCAGGAAAACCCTTTGCACAGCACCTTCATCTCCTCCTCACAAAGAATCAATTTCCTATCAGATTCTCTCACAGAATATTAAAATTGTCCTGCTTACTAATTATTACATCTTGATTTCATTTCATATTTTCATAATAACTTGACTAATGAGAATCTCTTCTCTCTGAATAAGCAAGCTCTAAAAACACCAAAGGACAATATTGTTTTGCACAACATTTTAGCCTTAATCTATAGGCTTCAGTCTCATGCTCCATGATTTCTGGTTAAATCTTATTGAAAGAAAATATTTAAGCCAGGCGTGGTGGCGCATGCCTTTAATCCCAGCACTCAGGAGGCAGAGGCAGCCAGATCTCTGTGAGTTCAAGACCAGCCTGGTCTACAAAGTGAGTCCAGAACAGTCAAGGATACACAGAGAAATCCTGTCTGGAAAAAAAATATTTAATTGCTGAAAAGAAACAGATCTCTTTGGAAAATGTGCTATAGAAAAACATTTGTTTTAGAGTCAAACTGCCAAGGCTAAGATTTGTTAAGGAAATTCTGTGATAACATTCAATTTAGTTTTCTTCTCCTGGGATAGAGAGGACAAGAGCACCCATCTACCCTGTTACATATCATAAAGAATTCCTGCAATCCCACCTTCAAGACGTTGAAGCAGGAGAATTAAGAGTTAGACTCACAGGTAGCTGATACAGTCAAAAGGGATAATGCACATGTCAGTTAGTCCTGTGTCCAACACATAGTAAGTACACTATAAGCTTCACCATTATTGTTATGTTTCTCATTTTGGAGTGCTTAGCCTCAAGATATGAAAATGTTGGCACCTGCTGTAGATTTTCAGCATCATCAGGATGGTAAGAGGAGTGGAGAGAATGGCTGGACAGAGGATAGAATTTTTCAAAGGCCAAAATAGAGAAAATGAGTCGTATGAAAAGAGAAGTGGGAAAATTCCTTACAGTGTTGATACAAGAATTAGAGTTAGCATCAAAGAAGAGATAATTTATTTCCTATTAATGTGTTAATTCAAAACAAACTTGTCTTGGTTTCTTGGTGTTAAGATGTCTGAAAAACAGCATCACCATTAAAAAGAGAAACTACTTACCATGTTCTGTAGAAATTATCTTCTTTGGTTTCAGAACATTCTTGCTAAGAATGTAATTTTTCCCTCTTTATTATGCCAGAAAATGGCTTTCTTGGTCTTTAGTTGTTCCAAAAAGGGATTATGATGAAAAGGACTTTGATGATGCAAGAAAATGGTTGGATTTTTCACTAAATATTGAGGGCCCCTAGGTCAACCTCAAGGTGTCCTTTTAACCAAGGAATTAACTGCAGAACATCAAATGCTGTGAGTGCATTTCTTACGATTAGAGCAACCATGAGGAGCCTGCTGCATCTGCTTCATACTCTGACATTTCCTGATTCAGTGGAAGAGCCAAAATTGTACATTTTGCTTGTAGTGGTGGTGATAATTTTACTTAGGGGGCAAATGGTAGTTCTGAAAAATTCATCTCTAAACCCTTTATGAGTGACCATGCCCTCTAACAACCACAGTACACCATGGTGGCCTCGTCAGAACATACCAAACATTTAGCTTACCTCCAGAAAACTTATCACAATCATATAATATTTCATTAGATATTTAATATTTTAATAGATATTTAATCTTTAATGAGAGTCAGATGAGTTATGACATTTGATACAAAGCAATGACACCTCTGATAGCTTTACAAATAGTGAATATGGCAAAATGAGAATCATCATGGTTGATTGTATCTACATCCTTAAAATTTCTGCATACAAATTCACATTTCATCTCTTCTTTAATACACACACACACACACACACACACACACACACACACACACACACACACGCACATAGAGCTATGAGTATATATCCTCCTGATTCAAAATTTAGAGTTGCTAGACAAAACTTACACAATTTCCTTGGCTGCTCTTTATAGAATTTGTGTCTTTGTATATTCAAATTCCAGAAAGAATGTAAGCAACGGGGTATGCATGGCCATTCATGAGACCTTTCAGTTTCACTAGAGAGCCTGCGTAAACAGTTTGCATGCAATAGGGCCTGAAGACCATGAATTCTCAGTCAATATTTGCTTGCTATTTTTATACTATTTGTCATTGATATGATATCTGTCCAATGCCATCTGTTAAATAGCATTAGAAAAAAAGTCTTGTTTTTGAGCTGACTTGGACTTCATGGCATTATTACAAAAATAACAATTGTTCCTGAACAGGTTTTAAAATGACATGACCATAATTGCTGTGAATTTAGAAACTGCAACTTCAATTTCTCTGCATTCTGATTTATTGCAATTTGTAAATATCTTTGCTATCTAAATCCATTTCACTCATTCCATATCCAATCCAATTCAGCCAAATCCATTCATATTGTGGTCACATAAATAATCAGAAGTAATTTATCAGTATCAAATGTTATTTATACTTCATTCAGCAAGAATGCCTAAAAATTGTGACCCATGACTTTGATTAATTAATAATATCCTCTGAATGACAGTAGGTCTGGAAATTACCTCTGTAGTTAAAACTGAGTACCGAGGAGGCACAAGCAGACTGCTTTCCAACATCATATTCTGAGAACAAAGTGAAAACTCAGAGAGGCTATAAAGAGAAAATAACTTACTCAGAATTTATATTTGAGAGTCTGCTGTAACCAAGGTACAAGAGGTAAGAAGATGTCCTGTGCCTCCCAGAAGATTACAGTCCAGACAAGTAGAACTCAATATAGACAAAGCTCCAAAAAATCATCTTACTCACTTAACGTAATTGAAGGTTGATACAAGAGTAAGGAAATGACTTAGTGATAGCACCATGCCACCACAATGAGGACATGGTGCCTTTGCTGTTCCATCCAGCTACCTGCAGGTCTCCAGTTGGGGATGGGCCTTCAGCTGGATTAATAGAGTCCTGCCTGCTACTGAGGGTCTCCTAGGAGACTCAAGCTATATAAATATTTGGGTGGGATATTTCTTCTCTTTCTCTTCTAAAGCAACACTAAACCTCCAGCTGCTGGGAAAGGTTGTTTTCGCCTATTATTGGAATCAGTGAGTCAAGGCATATGTCTTTAATGGAGGTTTTGGCAAGCATGGCATTGGAGTTAGTTATTATTAGAATTGACAGAAGTAAACTGCTTAGTTTATTTTCTGTACTACAAATACAAATCAATGGTTTAAATGAAATGCTGCAGTTTATAATGTGGTAGAAACATTCAGATAAACAAAACCACTAGTTGAAATATACCATTTTTTTTAAATGTAAGATTTCAAAAATGTAAGACTACTAAACTCGAGCAAGGTAAAAACAACCCTTCTCCTCCCCAAAGCATATAAACCTACGCATGCTTGGAAATGTGGTCAGCTCGTAAAGAATCTAGTTCTTTTTCATTCTCTGGTTGCAAAGAAGATAAACCTTACTTTAGTTATATCACAGAATACTGGGGAAGGTGAGCTGTGTGCCGTTTACATGCAAATGCCCTGGAACCTAAGGAAAAGTCAAACACCCCAGAGCAGGATCCTCAGTAGAGCCAGGCCATAGAACCTCCACCTTGAGGCAGAACATCGAGCCTGTAAACATGCTTGTCCACTTAATGGCTAATCGGTATTGCAGCATGATGCATGATAAAGCTCACTATCTTTCAGCCCAGACTTTGAAGCTCCCCTACAGTGACATGTCACTCATATCCTTTTCCCCTGCATGTTTCGCATCAAATCCTTACATTTGGGGGGGGGGATTCATATATTTTCTTGTACATTTCTCCCTCACAATTCTCCACTTTCTTTTAACTGTAGCTTACCTCTGACTTCTGACTTTATCAAAGCATCATACATTTTCACTGTCAGCATCAGGTGTCTTCTTTCCTTGCTTTTCACCTTATATTTTGAGACAGAGTCTCTCTCTGAACCTAGAGCAGAATTTACCTTTGAGTTATAAGCATATACAATTACACCCAACTCTTATTCTGTGGTACTGAGAATCCAAGATAAAATCTCATACTTGTTTGATAAGTGCTTTCTCAACTGAGGCATTTTCTAATCCCTTTCTCTATGTCTTTTTATGTGTCTGCCTCTTCTCTCCATATTTTCTAGTTTGCATAACACAGAATATTTTGATTAACCTTTATCTTCTTTTAATGATGGTATATCATAGGATGTTGCTAACATCAAGATTTGATACAAAAAACAAGGGAGTTCCTGTCTGCTCCAAAAGCTGTAACAAGAAACTGTCCTTGTGGGGAACAGAGAATATGGTACTAGCATTGGTGAAGATGTTACATGGAATATATTTACTTGTGCAACAAGACAGTGTCTGGTTGTTCTAGTATGATCCATTTAAATTATTAAATTTCATTTTCAGAGTTTTAGGCAGATTTGGCTTAATTCGATATGCATTTTCAGAGTAAATATATGTAGCCTAATCAAAATATAAGGCGATAAATTGAGATATATATATCTCTAAAAGAGCTCTTTGGTTTTCCTTAATCTTTTGTGTATCAAAATAAAAACAAAAGAATTTCTAGTTCTTGGGTGTTGTCCTTTATTGTTGCCTTCCTTTAAGTGACAACATGTCTTGCTATAATTTATCTCTTCAAAGGCATTATTACTCATCCTGTAGCATCTATTGAAACTGACTGCAAATGCAAGCCTTATATCTTTCAGGGGTCAAGTATTTATGAAGAAAAATGTTGTTACTTCAAAATATAAAAGTAGTTATGTGTACTCAACAAAAATAAGTTAAAACATACACCTACTTTTTAAAAAGAGTGAAAATGGGGTTATGCATACTCTCTTGCTCATTACACCTCCCCAGATATATAAGTACAGTTTATGCCCAATATACTGTTCAAAAATAATACATAAATAAATGAACATCACATCTACTCACCTACAATGCTCCAGCAGGGAGGTTATTAGTATTAATGTCTAATAAGGACAACTTTTGGTACAGAAATTATGTCTGGATTTCATACAACCACTAAATTGAATAGTAAACTAAGGACATAATGTTGAAATATAAGTCTGTTGACTAAAAATAGGTCATAGATGAAATCAAAAGTAAGACAAGACACCACAGAGACTCTAACAGAAGAACAACGGTATTTAATTAATCTAATATAGGTATTCTAGTTTGATTTCTGTTGCCTCAATATCTGATCGAAAACATATTTATTTTCATTATGCTTCCAGATCTCAGTCCATCATTGAGAGAAGTGGGGCAGAAACAAATGGATAGGAAACATGGAGGAATAGTGCTTTCTGCCTTGCTCACAGACCCTTGGTTAGCTAGCTTACTCATACAACCCAGAACTCCCAGATTAGTAAATAGTTCTTCCCACAGTAGACTAGGCTGTGCTATACCAGTTAAGACATCAAGACAATTTTTTACAAACATGTCCATAGATTGCTCTGACAAATACAGTTATTCCATTCAGACTCCTCTTTGGTGACTCTATATTTTTTTCAAGTTGACTATTAATGCTAACTAGTACAATAAACCTAAAAATATATTTAAATAGTGCATATTAACATATAACAATATATGTCATATTGGATATTAATTACATCAATGAATACACTTCTGTTAGTCAAAGCCTCATATTTACTGATGAATGTCAGATAACCAGATCTAGAAGAAAAGTTCCTTGACTCTTTCCTAATGCGAGGATTCTTTGTATTTTGTCAACTAACCATGGTTTATTTAGTTACATATCTCCTAAAGGAGACTGATTTTCCTTAACACTTCCTTGTTGTAATAGAATCACATGGATTTCTCTACGCTCTTCCTGACGTACACCTAGTGCTGCTTAGTATCTGTCCTAGTCAGTGTTCTATTGCTGTGAAGCGACCATGACCAGGGCAACTCTTATAAAAAGAAAGCATTTAATTAGAGTTCGTTTACAGTTTGAGATGTTTTAGTCCGTTATCATCATGGTGGGGAGCCTGGTGGTATGCAGGCAGACCTGATTCTAGAAAAGTAGCTTAGAATTTAACATCTGTATCCACAGGCAGCAGGAAAAGGAATGAGACACCAGGCCTGGCACTAGACACACATCATCCAACAAAGCCACACCTATTCCATCAAGGCCACACCTTTTAATAAGTAGTACCACTCACTGATCCAAATATAGGAAACTATGGAGACCATTCTGATTTAAACTACCAACAACTAACATCCATTGTCTCATAAATCCATCAATGCCTACAGATTCCCTCAGTTCTAAAGCCATTGAGTTGAAATCAGTATTTTGCTTTATGTAAACTAGGTAATATCTAGCAGTAAGTATAAAATATATAAAAACTAGGCTGATTTTGACATTCTGCTTTGCGATGTATTCCAAGAAATCATGTGTGATTTTTTAAAAAGTGAGAAATGACTAGTTTAAACTTTCCAACTCAAAACTGATGAAATAACTCAGATGTTAGGAGCACTTACAGCTCTTGAAGAGGATCTGAGTTTGGCTCCCACCACCTACATGGTGGTTCAGAACCATCAATAATTCCAGTTCTAGGGGATCTTCTTACCTCCATGGCATCAGACATGTACATGGTACACAGATATACACATTAAACAAACAAACAAACAAACAATTTATTGATAGATGATAGGTGATAGAAGATAGATAGATAGATAGATAGATAGATAGATAGATAGATAGATAGATAGATAGATGATAGATAGATAGATAGATAGATGATAGATAGATAGATAGATAGATAGATAGATAGATAGATAGATAGATAATAGCACTTCCAACTCCTAAATACTTATAAATTGAACTTTGTTGCTGTAATCTCAACTCGGGACCCTTGGGCATGGGGAGAGGGGGTGGGGGCACAAGATGGCACAGAGTCAATGACACAGACTCTGGGAGTCAGGCAAGAGGCAGAAGCAGGCTCATTTATTCCAGGAAGAAGATGCCCACTTTATATCTTCTGCCCAGTGTCCCATTGGCTCCCAGGCTGCCAGCTGCTGCTATGGCTGTTCCTCATTGGCTCATTGGCTCGTGTCTCTTCTCCCTATGTGGTGCCATCAGTCTCCGGGCATGTCGGGGCATGCCTCAAGCTGACTCATTGTGGAAGCCCAGCCACACATGCATGCTGTTTAGCAATAGGCCTTGTTCCTGTTCAATGGCAGGCCTCATTCTTCCTACAGAATTTAACATAAGACCATTAATCCTTATAAAAATAAGCATGAAAAAATTCTGCAAAAATAGAACACTGTAAACATGTGTAAGTGGATAGATTATCTGAAAACAGAATTGTTCAACCACGTTTTTGTTATTCTGTGACAGCCTGAAAATCAGTTGGGATAAACCTCCTGTTCTTCTTTGAAGATCTTTTTCTTGAGGGTTAAGACAGCTTCAAAAGAGCCATGTCCAAGTACTGACCTTCACTTTATCTTTCCAAGGAAAGTTTTCCCATTTGCATAGTTCCTTCCCATTGCTGTGGCCTTCCGGGCAAAGTAACCCCCAGATGGATCTGATTGAAATAAACACAGGCATCCCTCATTCCAACCACAAGAAAAGTAAACTCCAAATGGACAGATACCACCTGACTGGTCTGTATCCCAGAAGCTGCTCTCTATACCAGCTGGATTGTGCAAATGACTTTTTAGCAAAGGAGAGAACATTGCCCACATTTTCCAGCTCTGTGCACCAATACACTATAATCTGGGTCCCTCGTCATCATACACCATAACCATGTGCCTAGTAATTGGTTCCACTTTCTGTACACTTCAGCCACACAGAACAGGCTTGTTCCTTCTCAGTTTGCAGCTTTAATTCCCACTAAAAGGAACCCTCCAGCTACAGCAGCTAAATTCAGCATATTCCATCCAGACAGGCTCACCAGATGAGATGAACATAGAAAGCAAAAGGCTGGAACAGTGCATCATCATCATCTTTATGCAGAGAGCCGAAGCCATGGAAATTTCTTGGACATGACAGTGATGAAGTCTCCATTGCCCTCAGGTAGGCACCATCCTTCAGCAAGCATTGTCAGAGCTGAGTTTATAGGGGGGAAAAAAAAAAACCCATGCTCTGAGCTTGCTCTCATCTTGCTTCATCACCGAAAGGTAATTAGATTTCTGAGCTCATATAGCTTCTCTAAGCCAGAAGAACAAGAGACAGAAATGTCACAAACTTGTACATGTGACTCAGCTGTAATTTTGTGTGAATGACTCATCAACCCTTGATAAGGACAAAGGTACAATTTCTCCACTGATGGAGAACAGTACATGCATATCTTCATGTTCTTGAGCACCTAGATGAGACATGGATGCTCTACACAATGGCCATTTTTCTCTTAGGGCCTGCTGTCCTCAATAGAAATTGTGGAAATGGGTTGATTCAGCAAACTGAGTCACTCCCATACTGACCAACACTCTAGAAACACATGCCCCAAGAGCCAGGGCCTGTATTCTTTGTCCTTCTGATGTGAGTAATTGCTCTCAGATCACTTTTTAAGGGCTTTTTAAAATAATTTTTAAATTTTTTAAAATGAAAAGTAAATGTTTCAATTTTTTTCTTTCTCAACAATGCTTTTGCTAATGAAAAAGATTAATTTATTTTTTAGCTTTGACTCATGAACTTCCCCAGGATTAAGAGCCCATGAGAAACAAGGTATTCCCTGTTATCTGTGTTAATAATCTAATCCATTTGAAGACCACATCTAATGAATTTTTATTTACATATTTTCTTTTAATACATTTTATATTAATTTATGCACGTATTTATTTATCCATTCATATATTTATTTGTTCATTTATTTTGTACATGTACATGCATATATGTGTGTATCCATGTGTGAGTGTGTGTGTGCGTGTTTGTGTGTGTGTGTGTGCGTCTACATACCAGGGTACTCATGTGGAGGTCAGGAGACAACTTGGAGGAGTCTGTTTTCTTCTTTTGCCACATTGGTTGAAGTGTTTGAACTCAGGTCCTCAGATTTGGCGTCTTCACTTTCTGAGTCACCTCTATGCCTCCTAATGCCTTTTTTTTAAACTGTGTGTCTCTGAAAAATGTGAATTTGTCATTTGAAAGAAGAATTGGAAGGACCAAAAGGTGATAAACCAAGGCAGCAGGAAATCAGCATTGATGTAAGTGGTGGGATGCTTTAATTCTAGCACTGCTTATGGTCCCAGTTAGCTAACAGACCCCAAGAAATCACTTTGTTGTGTTCACCTTAAGTTCTCTGCTATGATAATCAGAGATCAGGGAATGAAATTCAAACTAGGTACACAAACATCCACACTCTGCTGTAAATATACACACACTTACACATGTATATATTTCAGAAAGAGAGAAGAAAATCGCTTTTTAATTTTTGCTTGACAGAAGCTTAAAATGTCTGGAAAGTACATATGTCTATATTTCATAAAAACCTCTTCAATCAAACATTCTATTACTCCATATTTACTTCATTTCATATTGACTCAAAAACAGCCTTCAATGGCTTTCTTGTTCATAATATGCTATTTTTATGTTTTTCTTTGTTGTTCTTGTTTATTTATTACTTCAAGTTACATCTCCATCACAGTGCCCTCCTTCCACCCCTCCCTTTCCACTCTCTCACCCTCTCCTCCTTCTCCCACCCATCCCACTCCCACATGTGGAGTGTCTCTACCTATCAGCCCCCTCAGTTCAACAGTCATATGAGGGCTAAGAACTTCCTCTTTCTCTGGGAGGCTATAGAAGCACCCCTAGGAAAAATTGACCCATCAAAAGGTAACAAAGTCTGTGTTCCTGATCCATTTGGTGTGTTAGTTGTAGTATAGTTAGCCTGTACTACATGGCTAAAATCCAGTTATAAGTGAATAGATGCCATGTGCATCTTTCTGAGTCTGGGTTAGCTCACTCAGGATGAGCTTTCTAGTTCTATCCATTTGGCTGAAAATTGCATGTTTTCCTTATTTCTGATAGCTGAGTCGTATTCCGTTGTGTAAATGTACCACAATTTTTTTATCCATTCATCAGTTGAGGGACATCTGGGTTGTTTTCAGTTTCTAGCTATTACAAATAAGGCTGCTATGAACATAGATGAGGATAAGTCCTTGTGTTTTGGTGAGAAAATGTTTGGGTAGATATCCAGAAGTGGTATGGCTGGGTATTGAGGTAAAGCTTTTCTAAGTTTTCTGAGATATCACCAGACTGATTTTCATAGTGGTTGTATAAGTTTGCACTCCCACTAGTAACGGAAGAGTGTTCCCCTTTCTCCACAGCCTTGCCAGCATGTGCTGTCATTTGAGTTTTTAATCTTAGCCATTCTGACAGGTGTGAGAGTTAAGATCAGATTAACAGATTAAACAGTCCTATAACCCCTAAAGAAATAGAAACAGTCATTAAAAATCTCCCAACCAAAAAAAGTCCAGGGCCACATGGTTTCAGCACAGAATTCTACCAGACCTTCAAAAAAGAACTAATACAAAGACTCTTCAAACTCTTCCACAAAATAGAATCAGAAGGAACACTCCCAAATTCATTCTATGAGGCCACAGTCACCCTGATTCCTAAACCACACAAAGACCCAACAAAGAAAGAGAACTTCAGACCAATTTCCCTCATGAACATAGATGCAAAAATACTTCATAAAATACTGGCAAACCGAATCCAAACACATCAAAAGTATCATACATCATGATCAAGTAGGCTTCATCCCAGGAATGCAAGAATGGTTCAACATACAAAAATCCATCAATATAATTCACCATATAATCAAGCAAAAGAAAAAAAACCACATGATCGTCTCACTAGATGCTGACAAGTATTTGACAAAATCCAACATCCCTTCATGCTAAAAGTCCTGGAGAGAATGGGCATACAAGGACCATACATAGAAATAATAAAGGTGATATACAGCAAGTTATTAACCAGCATCAAAATAAATAGAGAAACTTAGCATTTCCTCTAAACTCAGGGAAAAGGCAAGGATGCCCACTTTCGCCATATCTCTTCAACATAGTACTTGAAGTTCTTGCTAGAACAAAAAGACAACTAAAGGAGATCAAGGGGATACAAATTGGAGACAAGGAATTCAAATTATCCCTATTTGCAGATGATATGATAGTATACATAAGTGACCCAAAAATTCCACCGGAGAACTCTTACAGCTGATAAACACCTTCAGCAAGGTGGCTGGATACAAAATTAGTTCAAAAAAAAATCAGAAGCCCTTCTTTATACAACAAACAAATAGGCTGAGAAAGAAATTAGGGAAACAACACCCTTCACAATAGCCACAAACAATATAAAATACCTGGGGGTAACTCTAACCAAGCAAATGAAAGACCTGTATGACAAGAACTTCAAGTCCTTGAAGAAAGAAATTGAAGAAAATATCAGAAGATGGAAAGATCTCCCATACTCATAAATAGGTAGGATCAACATAATAAAAATGGCTATCCTGCCAAAAGCAATATACAAATTCAATGCTTCCTATCAAAATACCAACACAATTCTTTATTTTTATGTTAATGACAGACATTAAATACAACATGCATAAATATAAAACACTTTTTCTAGGTAATCATAATATGCATATAATTTCTAACATGAAATTTATTTACATATATACACAAAAATTTCACTAATCAATATTAATATTTTCTACATTGTTTCCTGTGAAATATGCAACTGGGCAATGTTAGTAGCAAGCATGAAAAATGTCTTAAATATTTATAAAATTTTCCCAATGTAACTCAGAATTATGTGCATACTCAAGGCTCTGAGAAAAACTTCAATGGAAAATTGATTTTATTTCACTTGAGACAGAGTTTTCTAAAGGCATTTGACTGCAAGTCTTTGTGACCAATATTCCTTGGAGATTGCATGAACCATGATTCAGAAACAAACTGTGAAACTGGACCGCAGTATCCAGTACTCTAGACTGAATGTTTGTCATCCATCATATGCTAATTGAAACCTCAACCCTCAACAAAATTGTATTCACCACGAGAACTTTGAGAAATAATGAGGCTTGCATGAGCCTGTTGGCAGGAGCCATGATGGGAAGACTAGTTAGTGTCCTTATAATAGGAAGAACCAGCAGGAAACACTCTCTGCTTCTCCATCTCCCTCTCCTCTACTATTCCCCACCTCTCCTCTCTCTCTCTCTCTCTCTCTCTCTCTCTCTCTCTCTCTCTCTCTCTCTCTGGAAAAAAAAGAGATATGAGCACATACAATGTGAATGAGAGGATGGCCATTTGCAATCCAACAAGAGGATCTTCATCCAGAACCAAATTTTTTAACATCATTTGGATATACTAACTCCTAGAACTGGGAGAAATAAATGTCTGTTCCTTAAGCTACATACAACACTTCACTGCTGCTACCAAAGGAGACTTTAGAATATGTAGGAAAATTGTAGTCTAACTGGTGAGTTAGATTGGCCTGAGACAAAACACACTGAGACAAATGGCACTAAAATTTTTTCCAACAAATCTATTTAAATTTTTGTGGTTTTGCTGAAATTAGCTGACAAAACAATACTAATTTTCCCCTATTGAATTCCTGGACTTCAGCAAAATGTACCTTTGCAAATAGATTGTTTGGAGACATAAAATCATAGACAAACAGCTTATATAAAGCTGTTATATAAAGTTGATAACCACTGAATCTAGATAGTCCACAATCATTTCTTTTTTTCTTTTGAGGAGTGTGGAAGATTTGGAGACTTTGGACTTGGAAGATGATTGAACATTATAATTAAAAGTTAATGGGTCATCCTAGTAGGAGCTTGAAAGACAATAGGGTTGAAATCAATGAGGACTACAGAGGTCCAGTTCTAAAGGTTTCAGATGGAAATAAAATTAGCAACCAGGCTAGAGAACATTTTTTCTTTTTTTATTTCTATTCTTTTCTCATACAGTACATCCAGACTACAGCCTCCACTCCTCCAAGTTCTCTCCCATACCTCCCCTTTCCCCTGGGTCCATTGTCTCTCCAGGTCCCTTCATAAAAGAGCAGGCCTCCCAGTGATATCTAGTGAATATGGCATAGCAAGATGTAATAAGATGCAATATAAACCCTCATATCAAGCCTGGATGGTGCAACCAAGGAGAAGGAAAAGAAACCCAAGATTAGGCAAAAGAGTCAGAGATATCCCCACAGTTAGCAGTCAAAAAAAAAAAAAAAAGCTAAGCAACCACACCATGTATGCAGACCTAACACAGACCTATGCAGACACAGTAATTGCTGCTTCAATAGAGAGCATTTTTATAATCTTTTGGTGAAGAACATGGCTGTTTTCTGCCCTTGTCCTAGCTGTCTTCCTCTTACTAAAATTGAAGAGTTCTGGACTAACTTTCTCAGCAAAGGAGACTTCAAGGTCTTGATTCTGCCATGTGGTTATTAGAAATCACTCTTATGTGGGTTTATTAGAAAAAAGAGCAAGTAGGGCAAAAAAAGAAAAATGTTATACAAATGTAATTCAAGAAGGGTACCAGGTGACCCCAAAGGGACAGATGGACGTGGCAGAATTGGCCACATGGTTCTGACTGTAGAGTCAAGAAGGATACATATTAAAGCAGTTGTGGAATCTTCTTTCATGGTGAAGGGTAGCCACTGAGGCCAGGGATGTGGCAGGGGAGTCACTGTATTGCATAGAGGCCCCAGGAGACCATGGCATCATGCTGTGAAAGTGATGTCTGGATTGTGTTAGAATCTCAAAGATGTTAGAGGGTCCAGAGACATGGAATGTCAGCTGAGGAGAGCTGCAAACAGAGTGTGCAAGCAGCCTGAGAGAAAAAAGCATGTTGCAATCAGCAAATCTGGAAGGATTTAGCCATTAAAGCCCTTTGACACCAGACATGGAACAACACAATTTAAATAAAATGTCCACAGGCCAGTCTGATGTAGGTAATTCTTCAATTGAGATTCTCTCTTCACAGGTATGTTTAGGCTTGTATCATAACTATGTCAGGACTTAGTCTCAGGAAAGTCACATTTATTGAAAGAAATAAAAATACTGTTGGACAATTGTTGACTTTGGGCTCATATGCTTATTGGCCTGGAAAAGGAACAAGAAAGTATGAAGTGCAGCATTGAAAACAGAAAGAATTTTGGTAAGAACTAAAGATAGAACAGTTCTTATAAATATGAAAATGATTTCAAGAGCAAAATAGATCACTCAAAACACTGGATTTTCAACTAACAGAGATATAGCACATTACACAATGGAACATAATTAAATAACACAAAAATAATAACTGGCGCTACTGTGCAAGATATTAACACATACATAAATAGCTACTGCAGCAAGAATTCAGCTGATGTCAACTAAGATCTCTATTTTCTCACCTCTGTGCAGTGATCATAAATATTACAACAGAATGTACACTTTCACACTGTGTCATACTGAACAAAAAGTGAGATTTTTTTCATCAGTTGAAGAGTGTCATAGAAGCAAAGATTGTAATCTCGTACACAATTCTAAGCATCAAGCCAGATGCTGTGAAAAGATATGAAGAATTAAGTTTCCACCAGTATAATATCTGATCCATATTCATTGTTATGAATTCATACCTCTGGGGATACTAGAAATTACAATTTATTGAATTTTTTTCCTTCATTTCTCAGAGCTAGAGTGTGCTTTGTACTTCTTCTGAGCTGTTGATAAATTATGAAAACTTATTCTAAGTGGTCTGACCAGAACCTTGTAGAACAATACTAAATAAAATTAATCTATTATAGGAAGAGATGACTCATAAATTAAGTCAACCAAATCTCAGAGTATTTCCTGTTCTCAAGAGAGCATGCTGAGGGTCTTTGGAGTCAAAAAGAATTTCGTTTGAACTCTTTTGCAGACACTGACTAACCAATGCTTTGTAGTCGTTGTTTGTTGGCCTTCTTTGTTTCTGGTAAATTTTCACAGTGTTTTTACCACCTGCTCCCTGTCTTCACATCAAGTTATCTAGTGAGAAAAAGCAGTTGAGTGACTCCACTAAAACAGAAAAATAACCTACCAATGGTTAATCAACTGTCTTCTAGGAGTTAAGTCACATTTTTAAATCGAATAATGCTTAACAAGATATAGTTTATTCTGAAGTAAATGCTGAGTTGTATTTTTAAGCATGAAAAGTTACTATTGTTTATTTGGAACAAATGTAAAATGGATAAAGCTATAAACATAAAATTTTTCTAGGAATATGAAACTGAGTAACAATGTGTCAGGGCCCTAGTACGATTGCAGACCTCTCTTTCTTAGTATTTGTTCATTTAGAACCTTTTCCAAGTATAAATAGCACTAATTAGAAATAATCAACCAAATCTCACAAAACATGGGAAGGCCAGACTAAGCTCAGAGTTGAAGAAGAAGAAGGAGAAGGAGAAGGAGAAGGTGAGGTGGCCAGGACTACAAGGATGAACAGTAGATGAACAAAAATGAGTTCCCACTGCTGCCTGGACACATTTCTTATGTGAATGTTGAATGGCATCTGAACAGGCTAAAGTAAGTTTCGCTAAGTCTGATATTGGTGAAGGCAGATAGTCACATAACTGACTCAAAGAAAGAGCAGGTCCTCAGGAGAAACTTTTGGCCAAAAGCACCACAATGAGGGAAGAGGTACAACGTAGTCAATGCAGCCTCTACTTGTATCAGACCTAGCTTTATGGGTTCTTACTCAAATTATCTTCAATAAAGCATGATATTTCTGGGTTGCTGTTTGTAGTCTATATAGAATATATGTAGACTAATACCCACCTTGACATCTCTGTATGACCATTATGAGGACTAATGACGCTGTATAACAAAATTAAAGCTTTTCTCATATTAATTTCTTTGTAATACTAAAGCAGAAAGCAGCCCATGGTTGCTAGAAAAAACGATAATTGTAATAAAGAGGTCATAAATGAGGAGAACAATAATGAGGTGAGATGAAGTACAATTTGCATCACATAAGAGGCATGTGATACCACAGAAGAGTCAGCTAGTCTAAATTTGAGTCCTAGTCTGTGACTTGGCACTATAGGAGTTTAGGCAACTAACATATTGTCTAGTCTTCAGCTTCCTTGCCGATGTAATATAAATAATAGTATCAACTGCTTGATTTTTCTTTGTTTACTGTCTAGAAATCTTTATTTTTAAAAGCATTTAAACAATCTCCAAGGTAATTATTTTAAACAAATTCAAAAGGTAATCACATAAGCTTTACAGGTAGAGTGGGAACAGGAGTTAATATTCACAAATAAGCAAATATTTGGTGATTTTTTTTAAATTAACTTCTATTTTTCACTTCCATTGTAAATTCATTCAAAATGAACTATTCCTTTTGCTTGTTTCTTTTTAATTTGTTTTTTGTTTGTTTTCTCGCTTTGTATGAGATGGAATCTCAAAGTGGTTTTGATTTGCATTTCCCTGATGGCTAAAGATGTTGGATGTTTCTTTAAGTTATTCTCAACCATATGAATTATCTCTATCAAAAATTCTGTGTTTAGATCTGTACACCATTTTTAATTGGATTATTTTGTCTTTTGATATCTAGCTTCTTGAGTTCTTTATACATTTTGGATATTAGTCCTCTATTGGATATGAAATTTGTTTTTTTAAAAAAATCTCTCATTCTGTGGGCTGCTGTTTTGTCCAAATGACAGAGTACTTTGTCTTATAGAAGCTTTTTGGTTTTGTGAGGTCGCATTTATTAATTGTTGATCGTAACCCATGCACTAATTGGTGTTCTATTCAGAAAGTCTCCTGTACCCATGAGTTCAAGGCTCGTTGCCACTTTATCATCTATCAGGTTCAGTGTACCCAGTTTTATGTTGAGGTCTTTCGTCCATTTGGAATTAAATTTTGTGCATGGTGATAAGTATGGATCTATTTGCATTCTTCTACATGTTGACATCCAGTTAGACCAGCACCATTTATTAAGTGTGTTGTCTTTTGTACAGTGTGCATTTCTGGCTTCTTTACCAAAACTCAACTGTCCACAGTGTGTGGATTTATGTCTGGGTCTTCAATTTGACTCCAATGATCAATGCGTCTGTTTTTATGCCAATGCCATGTGGTTATTACTACTATAACTTTAATGTGAAGATTAATTATATATCATGGTACTTGGCATGGTGAATGTTATGTGGTAGTTGCTAATTTTATAAAACTCACCTAAAACACTAAGATATCTCAATTCCTCCCCCGTGGGAACTGAACTGATCATAATCTTTAGGATTGTACAGTGTAACATTGGTAACTAACATGTACAAGCATTCAAAATCATTGCCCATTTGGACACAATCAGAAAGCTGCTCCATAAGGAGCACAGCTCGGACATCAACTCACAAGTGAGAAGTGGGTAGAAAAGATTATCTTTTCTATCCCATCATTATTTTATAGTTAGGAAAACTAATTAAATTATTTAGGAAACTAGAGTTAACTTGGACATTATCTCTATTGACCAACTGTAACAATGTATTCCAATTTATTTTAATATTTTCACTAATATCATTTTATTTACATTAGCTAAGAGTCAAGATATACATGCTTCTTATAAAGATGAATGCTGGCAAAAGACTTTATGTTTCTTATTTTATCTTTAGTAGCTTCTATTTATGTAATACACTTCTATATTCTATTTCATAGCCATTTTCCTATTAATACCACCTATGATCTGAAAACTCATTTAAAAAGTAAATATTATAATGCTATATTAATATAATTAATATATTAATATCCAAAGATGCTGATGGATTGATAGATAGGTGCTATGCAGAGATTACTGCATGTTTTGTACTTGCTAAAACAGGCAGCACAACAATCAAATAAACAACAACCATAAACAACAATTCCAAATGCTCTGTGAATATAAAGTAATTATAATTGTCATACATCAGTGGTGAAAATACAAAATTGCACAACTCTAGGAAATATTTTGGCAATTTCTTATAAGCAAATATATACTTTCCATGCGTTTGAATAATTTACTAGAGTATTTCTTTTATATGTAATAAATTTTATTTTCAAAATGCCTTCTGCAGTAGCAGATAATTTCTTCTTGCTTCATCTAAAAATGTCAAGAATTTGAAATGATCCATGAATAAGTAAAGTGTGTACTACCAAGACAGTAGAATATCATTCTGCTTTAAAAAGAGAAAACACTGTGAGACAGATGACATCATGGATGAGTCAAAAACATTATTCTGGGTGAAAGAAGTCAGTTCCAATTGTCTCCATTTATTTAATTCCATGTATCAGCTTTTCTGTGAAAAAAAATACTATGTACAATCATAGAGGTAATCTGTGATTACAAGAAAGTAAAGGTATGGTAAGCAAAATCTGACCTTACAGTGGTAACAGAGAAATTGGAAGGATATTGGAAATCTTACAAAATCCAGTTCCATGAGCAGCTACATGTATCTACCAATATATAGATCTTATAGAATTGAATTCCTAAACAGTCTACTGTATGTACATTTTAAAATTAAGAATACAGTTAAAATGTAGTATTTCCATCTTGGTTTTTGAGGAAGTAATACCAATAAATAGTATGAAGAAGGCAACATTTTAGTACATTGGCATTTATTATTGATGTGGCATAGCAAAGTAGTTTGTTTCCCAACCCACAGAGGAAAATTGAAAGCAGTAGTTAGCTGCTAGGAGAGGACTGATAGTATATCTGCATGGATGCCTTTGATGGTCCCATAACACCTAAATCATGATATATAGAGGCCTAGAGCAACAAGCTATTATAGGACTATCAGAAAATCATCTATACACTTTCCAAAATGATTCCAAACACTGATAGAATTTCTGGAAAATAGGTTTTAAAGCCATATAAGATTTTCTTATACATACAATCATCCTGAAATTTTGCTGTTTTAACAAAAGCTGAACACCTGCCCTCCTTGTGTCTATGGTTTTCTTTCAAGATACATTTGAATGGGGAAAATAAAGAGTTTGAACTTTGCTTGAATAGTTTAGTAAATGGTGTTGTGTATATTATTAACTAGAGGAATGTCAAAAGCTTACTATTTTTCAAATGCAATGCCATCTCCCTTTTTATCAACCATGTTCTCAACAGATCATTTAAAATGCCTTCAAGTCAAATCCAACTATCCCCAACATGGACTTGTTATTCACATCACCTCCTCTTAAAATTCTATTTCTGATTTACAAGATATTGTTTACTGTGGTGGTTTCAATGAACGTGGCCACCATATGCCCATAGGCATCAACACTATGAGGAGGTGTGGCTTCGTTGAAGTAGGTGTGGAATTGTTGAAAGAAGTGTGTCACTGAGGGTAGGATTTGAGATGCTCAAGCCAATCTCAAAGTCTCTCTCTTCTTGCTGTCTGCTGACTAATGTAGAACTGTCAACTACCCCTCCAGCACCATGCCTGCATGCATGCCACCATGCGTCCCACCATGTTGCTTATGAACTAAACCTTTGAACTGTACATCAGCCTCAATTATGTGTTTTCTTATAAGAGTTTCCACAGTATGGTGTCTCTTCACAGCAATAGGAACCCTAAGGTGTTTAATGAACCAAGACTTTACTAAATAGTAAATTCTCTTCAGTCACCACTAAAAGAGCAGACAATCACAGAATCACAGTATGTGACTTGAACTACATGAAATTTTCAGTTATTTGTAGCAAGCCCCTATGACTATTAAAGACTTTATTACACCAATATCTTCATGAGTCAAATTTAAACATACCCCTGCATTCAGGTTAAAGTCTCCCTAAAAGAGGAAGACAAAAATAGTAAAATGTTTTAAAGCATAACTAATCATAAAAATCTAAGATATCCTAAAATAGATTTTATTTTTCACAGTATGAAGCATATACAGAAATTTACAATGAAGTGATTTTAAAAGCAATGATTTACAAAAATAAAATAAAATAAAAGATAAATTTAAATTTTTAAATAAAAACCATCTCTAATTATGTAAATTTAATTAAGATTTAAAGCATCAGTATCATGGCAATTATATTGCTCTATGTATACAAAATATTTCTGCTTATTTTATTGTGCATTCATTTAACCACTATTGAGTGCTACTGTGGGCAAAACACTGCATTAGTACCATGAGGCATTAGAGACACAAGGTTAAAAAAAGAGAAGAGGATATGGTTTGATTCTCAGCACTGTCATGATGGCTAACAATCATCTGTAACTCCAGTTCCAGAATATCTAATACCCTCTTCTGGTTTCCATGGGCACTACCCAAAAAAGTGCATAAATCTTAGAGACGAACCTACAACTGCCACTTTACTAAATCCACATAATCCCTAACTGTATTCTAAATATCTGTCCTTATTAAGTGTAGTCTTTACCCCTCATCCAGGAAACTTCTCTTTGCAATAGATAGAGACCATTACAGAAAACTACAACCAATAAAAATGCAGTGTTGTGGAGCCTCATCCGAAATGGTACAACTACATCACAACTCTAGCATCTAAGGCTCAGGGACAACTGTGGGAGTAGTGGAAAGATTGTAAGAGCCAGTGAAACAGGGAAGTTGCTATGAGACTGTATCTCCTAGAAATGTTAGAAACTACACCAATAAAATACCACCAACAAAAGCACCTAAACATGAGGTGAACAAGGACAATAATAGGCATGCTAAAATTGACTAGGGAAAGCCCATGAGACCTCACCCTTAAATAAAAAAGAAGGCAAGTAAAGAATGCTGAGAGTCAAAGAAATAGTCTTCTCTGGGAAATAGCACACCTCTTGGTTATCCAGTGCCAAATGATTAAGCCTGAAAATATGCATGTAAGTATTATTATACAGACAGTACTTACATATTCAGGAAAAAAAATATATGTATACATATATATACTATTTATGTTATATTTATATTATATATACTATATAGCTAATATATATACATTTATATATTATATATAGTTATATATAATTATATATACTATATAGCTAATATATATACATTTATATATTATATATAGTTATATATAATTATATATACATATATATATAAAACAACAATTAATAAAAAAGAGACCATGATATTGAAAGAAAACAATGAAGGGTATATAGGAGAATTTAGAGAGATGACAGGAAAGAAGAAATTTATGTAATTATAATATCAACAAATAAAACACTTGAATAAAATAAAAAATAGATCTTTTAAAAGTTCAATATATGCTGTGAAAAAAATTAAAGATTGTTAATAACATGTAGCAGGAGGTCAGGAGGCAAGCTTTAATACTGAGACGATTTCACAACGAAAAATAAAAACTCTGCTGTACATTTGCATAGATGTTTTGAAAAATCACATTCAAGTATTTTGTTTCCCTAACTACAGAGTAAAACAGTAATAGATAATTATTGGCAGATCATTGTTTTATGTTCAATGGTACATTTGGTATGGGTGACTTAATAAAGTACTAATATTACAGACATATGAAGAACAAAGACAAATTAGCAAGACCAAGCTAAGAATGAGGACACAGAAGTAAAAAAAAAAAAGAGCAGAGGACATTTCAATCAAGAAAATAGCATACACAGTAGATCTGAAGCAGAAAGATGGCAAATTTAAACAGAATATACAGTCAGAATAGAATAACATACAATATGACTGAACAAAGGACGATCAAACCATATTCTGTAGATCACAGTAGAAATAAGCATTGTAATAAAAGCAATGTAAACACACATAATTTTGGAAGACAAAGATATGACAGGAGAGTACATGTGCTTTTAAAAAATCTCTGTGGCAATGGGCACAGAATAGATTCAAATGAATCATATGTGGAGGGTAAAGTTCAGCAAGCCTATAAAGGCACAAAAACATAAATGAATGTGGACAGAAGTATTGAATCTCAACTGAGGACAGTTTTGTCCTCTATTATATATTTGTCAATATCTAAAATCGTGGAGATAGTGGGACTACTGGAATATAATAGGTAGAGGACACTACCCTGCTGAGCATTCCACAGCATTTGGACAGGCTCACACAGCAAACCATTACTCCCAAATGGCACTAGTACCAAGACTGAGAATACTGGATAAATGATGACCACAGAAATGAAGAAAGTAGACATGGGGAAAGTGTAAATGCCATACCCACAATGACTGAGCACAGAATAAAGGTGGCAAAAAGGACTTTAAAATATCAAGAAAAAAGCCCAGGTTTCTGCCTTCTCTGCCGGAGTTAAATGTGAGCCATTCACTGAAAACTCTTCATGTTTGGTGTTGATTCTCAAAAGTTTGGGCAGATACAGATATCAAACTGAGCAGTTAATCACGTACACTGACACAAAATTCTGCAGCCAAAGAAAATGAGAATTGCAACATTTAGTAATGGAGATCATCAGAAACAGAATGAGAACAAACAATGGAGTGAACAGAATAGAAGAAATGAGTAGTGTGGTGGCTAGTGTTGGTTGTCAGCTGGACTATATCCGGAATTCACTAAAACCCCAGAGAGAGGGGACTGTGATGGAGATGTAACTTGAAGTAATAAATAAATATTTTAAAAAAACCCAAGCTGCTAAGTACCCCTGTGAGGGATTTCGTCTAATTAAATCATTTGAAGTGAAAAGACCTGCATTTAATTCAGATCTTTTGAGGTGGGACGATCCCCCTTTAAACTGGTAACACCTTCTGGTGGCTTTAAAGGACATGGAAGTAGGAAGTTTCTGCTCTTTGCTTGCTTGCCCCCATTCTCGCTAGCAAGTTCATTCCCTCACTGGCATTAGATCCTATGTCTTCAGGATCCCAGTGTCTCCTGAAGGCCAGCTGAGACACACAGCCTCATGGATGAGAAACTACTGGAAACTACTGGATTCTTGAACTTACCCTTAGTACACAGCCATTGTTTTACTAACTGGACCACACCTGTTCCTTACTAAGCCACCCTAGTTAATTACGTGTGTGTGTGTGTGTGTGTGTGTGTGTGTGTGTGTGTGTGTGTGTGTGTGTTATATGTATATGTATATACTCACATACATATATACACACACACACATATATATATATATACATATATACATCTCATCTCTGTTCCTCTAGAGAATCCTGACTAATAATTTCCTGCAATCCCTCCTCAGCGGGTTCTTCATCCCACTTTCTGCTGTGACTTCATTGTCTTGTGCAATATTAATGCACATCACTCTTCTGGGAATTTCATCATTTTCCGCTCTCTCCTCATCCTTTAAATCAAAGCACAAGTCTATATCATCAGTGAAGCATGACCACACTCGATAACTCAAGTTCCTATTGCATATTTCCTCAGATGTGTATATATTTTGTCTCCTTTGAGACTTCTCCCTTCTAAGGGATATTATATGTTCTTTGTGTGCATCCGAGTGACTGATTACCTGTCACTCATGCTTTATGAAGCACACACTCTGTCATGGTCTATGGCTCATGACCAGCTTTGTTCTTGACATTCGGTAGCCACGTGTCACACTTCCATTATGACAGCCCTATGCAACTTTAGTTGCTGTTATTGTTTTGTTTGATTATTATTATCTCGTTGATAACAATAATCTAAATCATAAGGACTGAAGTTAGTTGCACAAAAATAATTGCCTGCAGTATTGGAACAATCTTTGGATACATCTCTACCCTATCTGTGAACCCACACACACACCTTTTCTACTCTGACAAATGCCTCCTAAATTCAGTAATTTCTAATCGCATACATGGATCAAGTAGCTTCCTAGGCTAACTCAAATTCTGAGATTTTCTTTTCCCCATTCTAACTTTGGGTCTCACTTCCAACTTCCATACATTAGAAGCTTGAAAAGAGGGAGATGGTACTGGAATTTTATATTACCATTTTTATCTGTTTGTTTGTAGAAAACAACCCACTATGAGAACACTGCTGTGGTGTTTTCCAACAGCAATGCAGGCAAGCATTTTCAATAGCTGAGTTAACTGTTTGTGAAATCCTGTATATCACAGTACCAAATCTACCTCTAAAGGTCTCAGAAGTTAAAATTATTTTCAAGAGTTATTGCTTGAGCAGAGGGTTATCTTTAGTGAAACAGCATGTTTTACTTTAACATACTGCATCCCACCTACTGCTAAATTCTATGCTCTCTAAAGATAAGTCAGTCCTAACAGAAAACTTTTGAGAAAGCGATAAAATATACTTTTGCATTTGATAAATATACTTTATCTTACCCCCATTAGCAATGCAGTTAGAGTGCACTAAAGTTTCAAGTATTGTGATAGGAGAATTTTTTATATTCACTATTCACAAACTAGCACTTTTGAAAGGTACAAGATGTAGTTAATAATAAAACTGTTTTTGTAAAACATATTCTCCCTCTCATTATCAAATCCACTGAAATACTAAATCATATCTCACTATAAACTATCACATCCTCAGTGACTATTGCCCAGTCAGGTTCCCCTTGCTTGTTAATTGATTTTTACGTTGCATTGCTACAGGCCCTTCATACCATTTTACTGCAATACCTGATATTGAGCTGAACTAAGACCAACAAGAAAGGAACCAAAGTTAGACTAGTGAAAAAGAGAGACTCAAAATTTAAGTTAGCCTAGTCAGCTACTTGATCCATGCATGTGATTAGAAATTACTGAATTTAGGAGGTGTTGGAGCAGAGTAGAAAAGGTGTGTGTGGGTTCAGAGATTGGGTAGATATGTATCCAAAAGTTGTTTCAATACTGCAGGCAGTTATTTTTTGTGCAACTAACTTCAGTCCTTATGATTTAGATTATTATTATCAACGAGATAATAATAATCAAACAAAACAATAACAGCAACTAAAGTTGCATAGGGCTGTCATAATGGAAGTGTGACACGTGGCTACCGAATGTTAAGAACGAAGCTGGTCATGAGCCGTAGACCACGACAGAGTGTGTGCTTCATAAAGCATGAGTGGCAGGTAATCAGTCACTCGGATGCACACAAAGGGGTTTCTCGAGTAACTTTTCAGCTGTAAGGAATGTCATGATACCTCAAGAATATTGATTTCTTTAATTCTCACATGGCTCCTGAGATTTCCTAGTAAATGTGGGTTTGAGATCTTTTTCTGACAAGACCTTTGACTTACAGAAGTGTTCCATACCTGTATATATCACCGTAACATCCTTTCTTGGGCACACATTAGAAAGTTCAACTCTTACACAATACTGTCTAATCCACAGAGCAGTATGACCGTCTTAATACATTTTATGTTGTTTCCCAGAAAGACTTTCATTTTCTTGAAAAGAAACAGAAATAATATTAAATCTTAGATTTTTTTTCTTAAAAAAAAATGGCCATCATTTGACATGTTACTGTTCTTCTAAGGAGTCTGGCAGCCTTTTTGTTCATAGTAAAGTCCTCAACAAATGTCCATTTGCAAGGAAAAATGGCCAGTATCTGTTTGAAAAGTCTGTTTTAGGAATATGATTCAAGACACAGGCATAGGGTTCACAATAGACCAGAACTGGTCTGTCTATTGTTAACCTTTACATAATAAAATCAACCAGGGCTATTAACTGAACCCATGCAGGACTTGACCACGACTGAGTGACAAATGAACTGTTAGCCTAGTTTATCTCTGAAAGTTGGCAATTTACTTCTCAAAACGCTCTTATTGTGTTTGTTTGTATATTTTAGTTGTTTTAAATGTATAATTTTTTATGATGCCAGACTAAATATATGCTCTAGCTTAGCTTTATAGTAAATTAATAGGCAAAGTTCACAGAGCGCCATAGTGTCTAGAATTAGGACATGATTTTCCTTTGCCATTCTTGAAAGAGAGGAAATAGGTTGCTTAAAATACCAGTGCACTGTGTCCCTGGGGGTCAGGCTGAAACCTGGAAAGGCTTCTGTAAATGTCTGTGTATTTTCATTTGGTGTTTTAGAGAGATTGTGTTTCCTGATTTAATAATACATATGACAGCAATGAGAATTATCCTAATATGTTGTGGATATGAGTCTAACACATAGACCTATGGAAGGAGGAGAAGGGAAGGGAGGGAGGAAGAAACAGAAAAGAAAGCAGACTATATCCATCATATGTACTATTAAAGTAATATAAAGGTAGCTAAGAGAAATACAAGTTCCATAGGCTGTTACTCATAGTCAAGCACCAGTGATAACAGTGTGTCAGGCCACTTCATTTATTTACTGACTGTGATGGACTCTATCCATCATTATTACCTGAGCCTCCACACCACTAGTGTGGTGAAGTGTGATTTTTCATGCATACATTGCAGATGTAGAGCCAGCAGTTCAAAGAGACCTATGGAACTTGAGAAAGACAGCAGAAGTTGAACTGAAAGACCAGTGGCCTGCCCAGGTCTGATTCTACAGCTTAGTGGCACTATATTGGTAGTTTGTTGTTTATGTGTCATTTCTGTCCATCTTCATTTTGTTATTCTGTTTTCAGAAAGTGTGAGCTGTTAAAAGCCTTTAATTGATTGCTCTGTAACCACTCAAATGCCCTTACAGTGAGGATAGATCTAAAGAACGACCTTTAAACTTCCTTCAGACTCCAGTTAAACATTCCCAAGTGGGATTTCCCTTGGTATTCTACCGTTGCTTGGCAGAAGGCCCATTCAGTATGATTTCTCCACATTCTTGCTTTTCTTGGGAGCACTTACTAGTAAATCACCTCCACATAAATCCTAACATCAGTGTCTACTTCTGAGGCCAACCCAAAACACGCTGAGCACTTGCAATGTCTGTTAGGTTTAATCTAAAAACAACAAAAGTTGCCCAGCAGCCTAGGGAAACCACAATGAAGTCTTGTGAGGAAAAAACATGTAAAACATTCCACAGTGAAAAGGAGGGACCTGTGCCTCTAAAACACAGATGTATAAAGTCAGAATTCACATTAGTTAAGAGAACAGGAATTCCCAAGCTGAAAAGATAATGTAAATACAGATTTTGAGAAGAGAGTCAAGCAGAAATGTAAAACTACTCTACAACAATAGTTTTTCAACAAACCGGGCAAGACAAGGTGGAAAGCAGAAGTGTTAGGTAAAGGAAAAAGACTGTAAACTATAAAAGCAGTAGTTTGATTTTGATAAGGGTTTTTTTTTTCCAGCAACTAAATGATTATATGGACTGAAAAGAAGGAAGCAGTATGTGAATGAAACATGTATTTAAAATGTTTGACAAAACTAATGAGTGAAAACATAACACTAGAGAAAAGTCATAAAATCAGGTTTTAGGACATCGTAAAAAATAAACTCCACCCATGAAGAATAATGTTGCCAGACAGAAATAAGTTCAAGGAAGTCCATCATAATGGGAGAACTCTCCAGCACATGTATCATTGCAGCAATTCAGAGCATGAGAAACAAACAGCAATTCTAATCTGGCAGGAAGCTGAGACCTCGCATTCTTCGCTTTAAACTTGAAGAAAAGAGAGAACATTACCATAAATATGAAGCAGACAGCACAAACAGGAAGTGAGGCAAGCCTATCAACACTCAAAGCCCACTTCTGGTGACATACTTCCTCTACCAAGGCCATGTCTCCTAAACTTCCCCAAATAGCACCACCAATGGGTGACCAAGTCCTCAAATGCCAGAGATCATGGGTGATATTTTTCATTCAAACCACCATATGTATGTAAAGCAGTCAATGTCAAAATCTAGTTTCAAAAGTAAAATACTTTCTAAGAAAAATAAAATAGTATATTTCTGTTAAACTACAAAAACTTCTGAACATTAAAAATAACTAGAACAGTAGTTTCAACACATTAATTTACATTAATCATTTAGCTGTTTCTGCATATATTTTAGCTATTGCTACTAATAGCAAAGTGTCATACTTTATGAAGAATGTTTCCTTTTATTATGTTAATATAATTTTAATTATGATCATGAAATACGTTTCCAATATTTCATATATTAATAAATTGGAAAAAATTGGCACTCTTTGTTGGCTTTCCCCTACAGGATTCATTTTTCACTAAAACTACTTTTTATACTAATGCTTGTAACTTCTGGTGAGCTTTAATTTTTTTCCTCATTGAGTTGCACAATTATTTCATCCTGAATGTTTTCACTCAGGCACTTTATTTGACAAATTGTTTCACATGATAAGGTCTATCAGCTAAGTTTCTTTATGATTCTTAAAATTTAAATACTTAACATTAAAATCATTGTATTAAATTCTGATATATAAATTAATTTATTCAATTAAAGCTAGCATCTCTATCAAAAGACTCAAACAAATCAAAATTATATTTCATAAAAATATAAATAACTTCGAGCTCTCATTTATTTTATTTATGTGCTGGCTAGTTTTATGTCAACTTGACACAAGCTATAGTCATTGGAGAGGAGGAAGCCTCAGTTAACAAAATACCTCTAGTTGTCTCTGCCCTCACGTGCTGCAGCACTTGGGGGAGCAAGTCCTGTACTTTGCCTGGACAGCATAGTACAGCTAGCCCTGGATGTGGGGTTTGTGGGTTAGTTGGCCCCAAGGATGTGAGTGTGGGAGAGGCAGCCCTGCCTTTCACAGCTGTTGGCAAGGGGGAGATCTCCTACCCTCACTTTTGCCCTCACCACCAGAGGTAGACAGGAGATCTGGTCCTGATGGGATCACAAGATCAGGAGAGCTGTCCTGCCCCTCACATGCTACAGCATGCAGGAGAGCAGGCCCTGCACCTCATCTGGGCAGCACAGCAGGACTGACCCTAGATATGAGGGTTATGGGCCCAAAACCAGGGCTTTGAATTGGCCCACCCTAACATCTACCCATGGATGAACTGCTGGAGTGAAGGAAGAGACCAGTTCTAGAGACTCAAAACTACAGTTTCTCCATGACATGGAACAACAATGGGATATCTAAGAGGAATTCCAGTGAGGTTCTAGTATTGACAAAGTAGCACAAGCCAGAGGTCTCATATCATACCAAAGAGTCATTGTAATGAAAATTTGCAAGCAAAAAAAGTGTAGACAAACGGGAATATTGTGGGACATAATGAGACATACTAAAGCTCCCACAATGAGATTTTTTTTTCTTTGTTGGGAGAGGTTGCAAGAGATGAGGGTGGGTCTAAAGGAAGGTGGGAGATGAGTGGGATCAGGGTGCATGATATTAAAATCACACACACACACACACACACACAAAACAACAAAAAGTAAAAGAAAAAAGTGCATAGTGGTAGTTATTGAAAAAAATGTCTTTATAAGATTGAGTTGTAGGCAAGCCTGTGTAATATTTTCTTAGATATTGGTGGGGGATGGCCCAGTCCATTGTAGATGGTGCCATCCCCTGGGCTGGTGGCCCTAGGTTCTATAAGAAAGCAGGCTGAGCAATCCATGAAGGAACAAGCCAGTCAGCAGCACCCCTCCTTGGCCTCTGCATCAGCTCCTGCCTGCAGGTTCCTGCCCTGCTTGAGTTCCTGTCTTGATTTCCTTGATAATGAACTATGACTATGACGTCAAAGTGTAAACTGAGCCTTTTCTTCCAAAGTTGCTTTGGTCATGATGTTTTATGAAAGCAAAAATAACCCTGATGAAGACAATTAAATATTTCACTTGCTGTTATAAGATAACCATGACTGTGTTCTATTTTTAAGCTTTGTCTTACTTAATAGAGATGGCTGAAATAGTCTAAAGCTAAGGTTTTGTGCTCCTTTCCCTGAATTATTTGATTTAAAAATTGTTAAAGACTGAAAAAAATGAAATCATGAGTTTAAATAGCATATTTTCAAATGAGTTCGAACTACTGTTAGATACTTAAGATGATTCATAAATTGATAGCTTAAATATCCAAAGTCTTTTAAAACAGAATTTTTAAAGACTAACAAAGAGTCACATGCTGCCACACTAATATCATTTGTGAATAGCATTGCTTTTCATCCAACATTCTATGCACAAAATCACCATCATATATGAAGACAAACTTTTAAAATATGGGATCTCAAATTATTTTCTCTTGCATGTGTTGACTAAAGCTATTGAAAAATGTGTTATAACAGAAAGGAAGGGAGGAAAGAGAAAGAGAGAAAGAGAGCAGAGGGAGGGGAGAAGGGAGGAAGTAAGGATAGAAGGAGAAGAAGAGGGAGGGAGGAGAAAAGAATGGAGAGAGAGAGGAAGGAAGGAAGGAAGGAAGGAAGGAAGGAAGGAAGGAAGGAAGG
>CAJQZJ010011242.1:3298819-3309540 GCA_907164525.1 Lophiomys imhausi
AGGAAGGAAGGAAGGAAGGAAGGAAGGAAGGAAGGAAGGAAGGAAGGATATTGAGAAAGAGGAAGCCTCAGTACAGTAATATGAAAAATGCCTTTCTTCCCAAAATGGTATTTACATCATAATCTCTGGAACCTGTAAGTGTCACTTTAAATGGAAAAAGCACCTTTCCAGATATGAGTTAAGATCTTGAGAAGCTTTATTCTGGATTGCACACCTTGAATCTAAATGCAACCACATGAAATCTTAAAAGAGAGAAGTGGGTGGTTCTTTCACACAGAGAGAAAAGGCAAAGAGACCTGAAGGGCTACCTAAACCTGGCACCAGCAGAAGGCGCAAAAGGCAGGAAACAGATTCCCACTTGATCCTCCACAGATATATGGTCCTGGCAACCTTTTGACCTTGGCTCAAGGAAACTGGTTCTGGACTCTTGGCTCCAATATAAGAGATACTGAACTTCAAATGGCTACTTGATATGATTTAATTTACAGAGCTAGAAATCCATGCACCTGGGATGTAAATGGATATTAATGAACAACAGTAAAAAAAAAAAAAACTATGAAATTGAATCAGGTCAAATTTATAAATAAAAGTTCACCTCACTTTTATACATGAAGCTAGATGCTGTTGCCATACTATGGCACTGTACTCCTGCTCTAAAGTTCTCAGGTAGCAGAGGTGACCATTACCCTAGTAAGGCTCACCATGATAGTACCACCTCTGCAGAAAATCTTTGCCTAGGAACCAAAGCTGTCCATGCTATCCTTGGACATCTAGGTAGAGGTATGCTATATCCATAGCTCTTGTGCTTGGCATCCTATGGGAGGGACAGTCTCAAAGATGTGAAATATTTTTGAGACTATTTCCCTGCTATTCTTCGCTTTCTTATGACCTCACATTATTCTCTCTTTTTTTTTTAATTTTTGCTTGACTATACTCTTGGTTTTATCTCTTAAACATACTTTTTAAATTTTTCTCATGGACAGGCTGAGAATGTTCCTGTTAATAATATGTTTCTCTTTTGTTTCTGTTTCTCTCTTCTAGCACTTTGCCTCAAGTAATTATATGCTGACAGCTTAAATTCTTCAAAGTGTTTGCCGAATACTCTGATTCATTGCTTCAAATTGTGACCTTCCTTATGGTCTTAGGACAGGAACACAACTCAGCTAGGTTCTTTGCCATTTTATGACAAAGGTGGCTACTACTCCAGGTTCCTATATCGTATTCTTTGCTTCCATCTAAGTGCTCATCAGACTATTTTCTTTATTTAGATTCACATTTTTCATATCATATAACATAAATTATATATAATATATATTACTTTATACTCATATTTAGTTCATGACAACTTAAGAACATCTAAAGACTGTGTTTTCCCTTAATGTCTTCTCATCTACAGCCCCATCCCCCAGAACTGCCCTCATAGCTGTGTGCAGGGCAATACAAGCTCTTCCCAGAATTCACTTCAGCATGCTTTAAGCCTCTACCTGCTGCCTACTTCTAATTCAATGTCCACAGTTTGAGACATTTGTGAAAACAAGGCCCTAGCTCTTTTGCACAAATTTTTCTCTGACATCATTTAACATAATAGAATATGTGACAGAAACATAATAGAGTATGGACAGAAATATGTTTTTTACATTCTAGAGACTGAAAGTCAAAAATCATGGCTAGATTCTATGCCTTCTCATATTGAAGACAAGAGGGCAAACCAGAACAAGTGCATTCCTGGAAGCCATTATAGCAGTATTAATAATATTACAAAACAGAGTCATTATCACCTAAGCACTTCATAAAAGGCCCAGCTTCCTAAACCTGATATTTGGGGATGAAGTTTACAACTCATAAATTGAACTCTATTCCAAGTTAAATAATAATTCACAAGTGGGAAACAAAAGCATGTTGACAACAGCCTATATTTGTATACTCCTACTGAAAACAATCAGTATAAGATAAAGATATGTTGGTGGAGCCAAGATGGCAGCGACCTACACTGACGCATTTTGAACGTGGGGAAAAAAGAGCCATAAAAAACACAGTTATTGGGCACTATGCAAAAACCGGAGGGGCTAGACCCCCCCGGGAACACTCACAGCTCCCAAGGGACTGTTAAAAGTACCAGGGCAAGGCTCTCCCCATCTCTCGCAGACACGGAAGCCACTAAACCTGGGATTCGGGAACTCCCATTTGGAGAGGCGCCTGGTAAGATCGATCCCAACTTACAGCAGGCAGAATCAGGGTCCACTTGGCCATAGATCGCTGGCCTATTGGGCTCCCCACACATCAGGTTGAACTTATACCCACTTAAAAAACTTTGCGAGATAGTGGAAGGCTTAGCAAGGAACAAACAGGGGGCTCAGCAGGTGGTCCGCAGCCGCTCGTGAAGCGGAGGGCGGGAGGTTCCAAGAGAGCACGGGAAGCTGGGAACACAAAGGCGGGCGGGAGGGGCCGAACTCCGTGCACTCATGGCAGCGCAGCTGGGGAGGGAATCCAGCTGGCAAGGCCAAATCCCCGCGAACCCATGGCAGGTCAACTGGGGAGAGAGACAGGCGTGGGTGGGGCCAGGGATCCGTGCACCCACGGCTGAGCTGCTGGGGCGAGAGGACCACTCAGGCTGACAGAGGATCCGGGGCTTGGGGTACCCACGGCCTAGCAGCCAGGGAGGGGGACCCGTGGCGGCGCAGACAGGAAGGGAATCAGGCACAGAGGTCAGCCCTGTGGTGAGAAGCCTAGTAAGAAACCAGAAATCGGGACCATAGCTGTATTCTGGAAAATCCAGACATATTAGGTGTGGAGCCAGACCCTGTCAGCCTCCGTGACGACAAACAAAGCCCACAGAATCTGTGCCTGGGCAAACAGGCCCATACCATCAGAACCATTACAGGCTGATAACTCAGAGTGCAACATAGAGAAGTCTGAATTTGGAGCAGTGAAACAATCCTGGTCCATTACTCACAACCTGGGAATAGGCTGCACCAGCTCACAGTGCCTCAGGCGATTAAAACCACAGTGACCTTGAAATCCCCCTGTAAGCAACAACAGATAGCCAAGTAACTCGTCCCCTGCACCAAATCATCCACTGTGGTTCCAAGCACAGAAAACAGACAGCTAAATGCATCCAATGGCCAAAGGTCAAAAAAAAAAATAGAAATCAAGGAAATATGACTCCAACAAAGCAGAATTATCCTAGCTCATCCAATTCGGATGACCACACACCAACAGAAATACATGAAAACGATGACAATTCTGCATTATGGAAAATGATAGAGTCCCTGCAAGAAGAACTTAAATCTATGAAGGAATTCAAAGAAGCCAAAATTCTACAAGTCAAAACAAGGAACAACACCATTAAAGAGCTCCAAGCCAAGGTGACAGACCTTGAACAGGAAAAGGAAAAAGCAATGAAAGATTTTCATACAAAAACAAGCATGCTGGAGAAGGAAATGTACAAAACGAACAAAACCATACAAGACATGAAAATAGAAATAGAAACAATAAAGAAAACACAGTCAGAGTTAAAAGAGGAAGTGGAGAATCAAGGGAAGAGAACAGGAACTAAGGATGTGAGTATCAACAATAGGATGCAAGAAATGGAAGACAGGATCTCAGGCATGGGAGATTCAGTGGAAGAAATCAGTACAACATCCAAAGAAAATGAGAAGGCTAAAAAAATCTCTCACCCACAACATCCAAGAAATCAAGGACTCAATGAAAAGACGGAACCTAAGAATTATAGGTATAAAGGAAAGAGAGGACTCCCGACTCCAAGGTCCAGGAAATATCTTCAACAAAATCATAGAGGAAAACTTCCCAAACCTGAAAAAAGAGATGCCAATAAAAATCCAAGAGGCTTACAGAACACCAAACAGATTAGATCAGAAAAGAAACTCCTCTCGCCACATAATAATTGAAACACCAAATGTACAGAACAAAGAAAGAATATTAAAAGCTGTAAGACAGGGTAGGTAAGTCCTTCATAATCCCTGCTCTACAACAAATGTCTGTCATAGAAACAGGACCCAAAGGCTGAAGACTGATGCAGGAATGTATGGAGAGAAAATGGGAACTGTCCAGGCAGTCATTGGTATGTCCTTTCTTAGTTTCAGAAGCTGCAGGCCCTGCACTTCCTATATAAGCAAATATATTTATCCCTCTCAGGTCTCTGAGGTTGTTGAAGAATAGACAGCTAGAGTCTCATAGTTAAATTTTGAGTTGTTTAGGAATCAAGAGGGTGTTATAGAACTAAGAAGATACTCTTAAAAGTGTGTTGCAAGTTAGTATGAATGTTGAGACACATATAGACCTTTAAACTCAAGGAGATGGTTAGATAGTAGAATGTTAAAGTCAGGGGCCAAATATGTATAAACTGGACATTGGGAAGATATACTGGGCCATTCAACTCTCATAAATGTGGCATATTTATATCTGTTGTTTTGTATAATACTTACTGTAATAAGAGAAGGAACCATCTGTTGGACTGAAAGGGGAAACTTCAGGGGGGAAGAGGGTGGAAGGGCAGGATAGGAAGGGGGAATAGGGAGGGGTTTGTTACTGAGATGTAACTTGAAGAAAAAAAAATAAAGTATTTAAAAAAATAAAAAAAAGATAAAGATATGTTGACTGATTGATTGATGTATATATGTGTGTGCATATCTGCATGTATGTGGTAATTAATAGAGTATATAATATATTAAATATTATATGCAATAACATATAATTGTATATAAATAAATATATTATAATATAAATATATTATAACAAAATGTATTATAAATATATAAAATATACTATGTATATGAAATTAAGCCTCTAATGCAAGAATAGGCTTGTTCCAGTGAACATAAGAGAAATTTAAGTATAGCTAAATCAAAACTGATACTCTGAGATTAATACAGAAAAAGAGAGATTTATAATACTTAATTAGAAATAAAGTACTAGATAATATGATATAAATGCCAGGAAGCACAAAAAATCATTATCTAATTTTATATATATATATATATATATATATATATACATATATGGGGGGGGGGAGAGTTCAAATTCCAACCTTCCTACGGTCTTAGGACAGGAACACAACTCAGCTAGATTCTTTGCCATTTTATAACAAAGATGACTTCTACTCTAGGTTCCTATATCTTATTCTTTGTATCCATCTAAGTGCTCATTAGACTGTTTCCTTTATTTTTGTAAATAATGTAACTAAATATGTATATATGCTTTATGTACTACATGATATATAAAGTGTGAATGTAATAAAGAAGCCTTGAAGGAAAGTTTCTTTTCAGCCCTTATGCATATAATTTCTTTACTTCTCTTATTTAGGCTATGCCCATAGTATGTAGCACTGTGTGGCCCTCATGGATAACCAGTGATAGCCAACATTATTATCTTGTTCTTTAAAAAGTATTGTTAAATGGATACTTAAAACCAATTACCAGGGGGAAAAAAAACAATTACCAGAAAGGATAACTTTAATACTAGGTTCCTTGTCAAGTCCTCTTACTAGAAAAAAAAGAAATTAAGTTTTATTCTTATTCTGCTGTACCTTTGTTTTTTCTTATGAATGTTAATTGAATTCTGATAAATTTTCCTCCTGCATCTGTTGAAATGATCCTGATTTTCTTTTTTTCTTTATCCTATTATTGTGCTAATGATATAATGTAAAATTTTCAGGATTTCAGCTGCAACAACACAATTTTGTCAAGATGCATCTGTTTGTTCCAACATATTATATATATGTGTGTATGTGTGTGTGTGTGTGTGTGTGTGTGTGTGTGTGTGTATAAGTAATATATATCATAATGTGTAGATATATGAGTAAGCATGAAATTGCCTTCACTTGACTGTTTCTCAGAATTTTTGGATCTAAATTTATAAATTAGGCTCTCCTGTAAGTTCTAATTTTTTATCTTTCCTTTTTCTTTTATTTTTTGTGGCAAGGGTGGTGAAGAAGGGTTGTGTCTGATTTTGTTCCAAAATCTTATTAGACTCCTAAAGCCCAGTCTTTTTCTTTTACTGTTTATTTATTACCTTTTACATCTCCATCACAGTTCCCTCCATGCATCCCTCTGAGCCCACTCTCTCACCCTCCCACCCTCTCTCCTTTCTCCCACCTATCTTACTCCTCCTGTGTGGGGTGCCCTACATATCAGCTCCCTTCAGTTCAGCAGCCATATGAGGGCTAAGAGCTTCCTCTTGCACTGGGGGCCTACATGGCAGCTCCACTTGGGCAAAGTGTCCCACTAAAAAGTAACCAAGTTTATGTTCCAGTTACTTTTGGTCTGTTGATTGTAGGAATGTTTTCTGTACTATATGCCTAAAATCCAGTTATACGTGAATAGATGCCATGTGCATCTTTCTGACTCTGGATTAGTTCATTCAGGACAAGCTTTTCTAGTTCTGTCCATTTGGCAGCAAATTGTATGATTTCCTTGTTTCTGATGGCTGAGTAGTATTGCATTCTGTAAATGTACCACAGCTTTTTTATCCATTCGTCAGTTAAGGGACATCTGGTTTGTTTCCAGTTTCTAGCTATTACAAATAAGGCTGCTATGAGCAAGATGAGGAGATGTCCTTGTGGATTGGTGAGGAATCATTTGGATGTACACCCAGAAGTCATATGTCTGGATGTTGAGGTAGAGCTATTCCAAATTTTCTAAGATATCACCAGACTGATTTCCATAGTGGTTGTACAAGTTTGCACTCCCCACCAGCAAAGAAGGAGTGTTCCCCTTTCTCCACACCCTCACCAGCACGTACTGTCATTTGAGTTTTTGATCTTAGCCATTCTGAAAGGTGTGATGTGGAATCTCAGAGTCATCTTGAGTTGCATTTCTCTGATGATGAAGAAATGTTGAGCATTTCTTCAAGTGTCTGTCAGCCATTAGAGATTCCTCTTTTGTGAATTCTCGGTTTAGCTCTGTACCCCATTTTTTGATTGGGTTATTTGATTTCTTAGTGTTTAATTTCTTGAGTTCTCTATAAATTTTGGATATTAGCCCTCTATCAGATGTGGGGTTGGAAAAGATCTTTTCCTAATCTGTTGGTTACCACAAAAGCCCAATCTTATTCTGTCTAAAAATATAAGATCTATGAGACATGACAGACAGTTTTGAAAGTTTTTACATTTTATTCTTGTAGTTTTGACAATTTTTACTTTACACATTTTAAGACTAGCCAGGCATAGTGGCATATGCCTTTAATCCCAGTGCTCAGGATGCAGAGGTAGGTGGATCTCTGTGAGTTTGAGTCCAGGCTGGTCTACAGAGTGAGTTCCAGGACAGTCCGTGCTACATATTGAGATCCCCTCTCAAAATAAATAAGCAAACAAACAAATAAATAAGCATTAAAAAGTTTTAAGACTGTGCTCTTAGTTGCTTACAACTTAGAATTCACTAAACATATTGCCCTTAAAGTTGTTTTTATCCAAAAATATTATGATTTTGTAAATGATACAGTTCTTTCAGTGGTTCTCTGATGCATGATTTGCATCTTTTAGTTTTTAGTGCTTCTCTATATTTGTGTCATATTTATAATTCTAGTTACATTTTTTAAATACAGCCTACAATCATTTGTCAACCACCGAATTTAGAACATTTGTATGTTTTTACATCTTTTCATGCCCAGCCTTTCTCTCCAAATTCCCTACATCCTTCTTTTCATTATTTCTTTCATGTTCCTAAATTCTCCTTTCTGAAAAGATTGGTGGCTCAATTTTGTTTGGCTCTGTGTTCTGGCAGTTTTTAGCATATCTCCCCCACATAACTTCTGTATTCTTACAAGCTCAGTCAGTCGCCCATGATAAGGAGTGGCTGTCCATTGTACTTAGTCCAGAATTTCTGTGTATATGAAGTGGGAAGGTTTCCAGGATATCTACTCAGCTGTGCATTCCCAAGCAGCACATTTTATTATCAAAAGATCTGCTGTCACCTTGGCATTCTTTCTATCTAGTTGCGAGAATGTGCACCAATCACTTAGCCACTCTTAGCTTTCTCAATTTAAATCTTGTGAGTTTGAAGGTGACCTGGCTCACCATTTTGTTTCTTTATCATATGATCTAGGGTTAGTACTAATTCTTCACTGATATGCTATTCTGTGGTGTCTTATTGAATGTCTTTTGTTTTGTTCTCAAAGGTTTTGTTAAATGCTAACAATAGCCAGCCACTTGTCCTCTGTCGGGTCTAGAGCTGACCTTACATTTGAGGAGTCAGGAAAGAGTTCGTTCCCAAGGCTGTGCCAAGTTGTGTGAATTTGACCAGGTGGCTTAAAGCCTGTTTACCTTTGTTTCCTCCCCACTGTTATTGAAGTTACTACCTTTAAAAATGTGTGTGAATAGCACTGAACTAAACTTTAGGAGTAGATTTTGATTGTGAATATACAGTGAGGGACTTCCAGGAAACGAAAGCCTCCTACCACTGGTGGCCCCTTACTAATTTCTCCTTTTGAATTTTAGATAATAGTAATGAAGTGAAAACTTGAAACTTAAACTCTGTCTTTGATCTTAAATTATGTATGAATAGGAAAGAGATAGATACCAATGTTCCAATAACCAACTTAGATAATTCTGTGTTCAGTATGGGAACATTGCTAATGAGACGATCTCCAGAGGGATCAACCTGGAGGCTGGTTGGTTGCAAGAGAACTCAGAGAGCTGAATAGAAGCTGAGTCGACAGTATTCCTTTCCACTGTTGTTGGGAGAGCCTGCAGTAAGTATACTGCAGAACTGTCACATTGTCAATAAAGAGTCTAACATCTGTTCCCTACTGTGGGTTGAATGAACTTTCCCAAAAATACTTATAGCAAAGGTTTGGTCTTCAGGGTGCCGCTACAGAAAGGTAATGAGCCTCTAGAAAGAGAACATGGAGTTGTCTGGGGGACTACCAATTTGGGGTGGCCAATCTCAGTTGTCAACTTGGCTGCATATGGAATCAGTTTCTTTTTGTGTTTCCTGACCACAAGATAAGACTATGTACCACCTTTCTTTCTCCACCATTGATATCCTGTGTGCTCACCAGAGGCTCAAAGCTATGACACCACGTGTTATAGAGACTGAACCACCAGAATCTTATAAGATCCAAAATAAATCTTTTTGTTTATGTTATTTATCTCAGACATTTTGTTATGCTGAAACAAAATGAACCCCTCACACACATTTTCCTGTTGTTTCACCTCCCTATGGAAAAAAATTATGTGACTTTGACTGGTATTTAGACTCACACACATCCCACAGGGAACAGTGGAACCTAAATTGTTCATGGCTTATTTCACTTTGCAATGGAGGACTGGCTTTAAGAATCTCTGTCAATGGACCAGAAACAAACCACCAACTGTTCCTTGGGGGGAAGAGGGGTGGTACTATAATATCCTACAATGTAACTCTGAAGTTTGAAGATACTTCTCAAGACCATAGAGTAACTGTAGCACTTAAAATACTTAGGGTGGGAGTGCGGAGAGGCACTTGCTGCTCAGGACAGCCTAAGTAGGAACCTCTGCATCTCACTCCTATACTCCTTTAGCAAAAGTACACACATACTGAACCCTTTCTGTGCAGTGAGTATGGTCCTGGTGATATTGTACCAGAAGAAAAGATATGGTTTCCAACTCTCTTAGACGGTTTTCAAGCTTTCACTAGGGAGTTTATTGTTAATGTAATAGTCTCACACTTTGTATCATTTAAAAATACATGTAATGTTGTGGGAATGCATTGAGAAAAATAAAGATTTTTTTAAAATCCCTTTCAAAGTTGCCATTGCCCCATCATGTTTTGCTCTATTATTTCAGGAATCACATTTTGAAACTCAGGGAATAAAACAACAGAGATAATGACTTCTTCTGTCTTGCAGAGAGCAGAGTGGTCTTCATAAGGAAAATATATTTGCATCTGGATACACACATAACAGACAATTTGATTATACACAGAAAGTTCTCCATTATCTGGGTCTAACCATGTTGAGATGTCACTTAAATTCAATATGCAAAAAACAATGTTTGATATAAATACTAGTGAAAAATATGTCTCAGTGCCACAGCCTAGATATAAGACATTTTTATCTATAATCTGAAAACAATAATAGGCAAATATATGCCAGTGAGACAGAGGATCAGGTCTTTGTGAAAAATATTTTTGGAGGAGAATCTACAGTCACCACTTTACTTAATCAGCATAATCCCTAACTACACTTTGAATATTTACTCTTATGTACAGATTTTCTCTTTATGCAACAGAGGGAAACCATCACGGAAAACCACAACCAATCAAAATGCAGAGTTCTGGAGACCCATCCCAACTGATACATCTACAACACAACTTCTGCACCTAAGGCTCAGGGAACATAGTGGAAAAAGGGGTGGAAAGATTGAGCCAAAGGAACAAGGGGTACCTTTAGACCGTGCTTCCTAGGAATGTTGGAAGTTACACCCAGAAAGTCTCAGGAACATGACTGCATAAACATGAGTTGATAAAGAAGACAGCAATATATATGCTAATGTAGGTGGGGTGGAGAGAACTCAGGAGGTCTCAACCCTCCACAAAGAGCTACAGGCAACTAAAAAGTGCTGAGAAAGTGAGAAATAGTATTCCTCAGGGAAGAGCACATCAATTGTCTATCCAATACCAAATGAACAGCCCTAATAACATTATAGGGATTAAGAAGTTTGTGTTTATGAATTTAGGAGTGTGTGTGTGTGTGTGTGTGTGTGTGTGTGTGTGTGTGTGTGTGTG
>CAJQZJ010011242.1:3309550-3376609 GCA_907164525.1 Lophiomys imhausi
GTGTGTGTGTGTGTGTGTGTGTGTGTGTGTGTGTGTGTGTGTGTGTGTGTGTGTGTGTAAAATACATAGTGAAAAAAAAGAGTCCAAGAATTTGATTTTGAAAGAAAATAAGGAAGGTATATGAATGAGGTGGGAAGAAAAAGTAGAAGAAATGATGCAATTATATTATAATCTCAAAAAATAAAATAAAAAATATTCTTCATACCACTATAGATAGGAGATTCAATTTTTTTAAATGCACCTTAAAATGCAGTTGCTAATAAAATACCTTTTCGGTTGTGCTTTCATTTATATATTTTTTTTTCTATCTGAAACTGTCAGTCACCTAGAGAAAGATAACTTTGTAGATGAGAAAAATGAATGCCATAAAAACCTTCCATGTTTGATTTTCTTTCTTCACTTGCAAATTTTTAAACCAAGAGAGAGTATTCTATATTGAACAGCTGCTAATATTTCATAAATTTCTTCAACTATCTTGATTGCTATTTTCTAGAAACTTGCTTTAGCTGATAGTATGTTGATACATATTTTAATTAAGAAGTACATATGTACAGAGGTCATAGTTCATATGGTATTTTTATGTGGGTTCTTGAAACCTAAAGTCAGATGTTCATTCTTTCACAGCAACCGTTTACCAACTCAGTCATTTCCCCAGCTCTAATCTACATTTCTTTTTTTAAATCAAATTTCCCTCCCTTCCCCCCTCCAGATCCTTTCCTCCCTCTCTCTCTCTTCCTCTGCTCCATCCTCTCCTTCTCCTCAGATGAGGGGAGCCCCCACATATCTAACCTCCTCAGTTCATCAGTCACATGAGGGCCAAGAGCTTCTTCTTGTACTGGGGCTTGATATGGCAGCCCATATAGAGTAAGGTATTCCACTAACAAGTTGGGTGGAGTTTTTCATAGGATAGTTATACTAGGTTCCTTTCTATTTGGGTCTGTGGGTTGTAGGATAGTTGTCCTGTGCTATATGGTTAATATCCACTTATAAGAGAGTACATACCATTGGTATCTTTCTGGATCTGAGTTAGCTCACTTAAGATGAGCTTTTCTAGTTCCATCCATTTGGTTGCAAGTTGCATGATTTCCTTGTTTCTGATAGCTGTATAGTATTCCATTGTGTAAATGTACCACAGTTTTTTTTTACCCATTCTTCAATTGAAGGATATCTGGGTTGTTTCCAGTTTCTGGCTATTATGAATAAATCTGCTATGAACCACATGAGGCGATGTCCTTGTGGTTTGGTGGAGAATCTTTTGGAGATATGCCCAAGAGCAGTATGGCTAGGTCTTGAGGTAGAGCTATTCCCAGTTTTCTAACATATCACCAGATTGATTTCCAAACTGTTCGGCCATACCACCCTGAGTGTCCCCAATCTCTTCTATTCTACATTTCTAACAGGCCTCCAGGTGATGGCAAAGCTCCTTTACATTGGACTTTGACTAAGAAAACCTTCCAAGAATCAAAAGCATTTCCAAGAAGAGATCATACTTGAATTGATACCTTACCTTGTGAAGTAAGATTAAAGTGCTCCAAGCACAGAAAGAGTAAAATTTGAAAATCACAGATGAATTTTCTGGTCACTTGATAGCGAGTGCGGTTAGAATGCTGATGCCTCACTGGTGAATAACATAATGTTCAAGACATATAAAAGACTAAAGTACTTTAAATATCCTTTCCACTTTTGCCTTGGGCAGCATAAGAAATCACAGAGGAAGTTTCCTCATCTATGTTCATAGCAGCCTTATTTGTAATAGCTAGAAACTGGAAACAACCCAGATGTCCCTCACCGAAGAATGGATTAAAAAACTGTGGTACATCTACACAATGGAATATTACTCAGCTATCAGAAACAATGAAATTATGCAATTTGCAGCCAAATGGATGGAACTAGAGAAGCTCATCATGAGTGAACTAACCCAGACTCAGAAGGATACACATGGCATCTATTCACTTATAGTAGGATTTTAGCTATATAGTACAGGATATCTATACTACAACCAATGCACCAAAGGGAACATGGACATAGACTTTTTTGTTTGTTTGTTTATTTTTTAGTTTTCTCTCCCTGGCAATGAGACACTTTTCACTGGTGGTACTGCCTTGTAGGCCCCCAGTGTATGAGGAGGCTCTTGGCCCTCATATGACTTCTGAACTGGAGAGAGGGACTGTTATGTAGGGACTCTCCACTCCAGAGGAGTGGGATGGAAGGGTTAGGGGGTAGATGGTGGTAGGGTGGGGCTGGGAAAGGGGGAAAGAGGACAATATGATGGAGATGTAACCTGAAGCAACAAATAAATAAATTTATTTATAAAAAAAAAAGAAACCACAGAGGCCTGAATCTCAAGTTCCTAAGGGACAGTACTGACATTGGTCACAAATCAATTATTGTCCTATGAATAATTTAGGAGGGCTCAAGTTCTAACCTCTGAACACAGGCAGTATGAACCACTAAGTGTGGTTAAAGAACCACAGCTCATAGTCTCCTGATGCTTCATTACACATGATCATGGCTGCTTCTGGAAAAACCCTGCCTTGAGTGTTCAAATTTGTTATAGGTTATCGTTTTATTTTTTTTTTCTTATTCAAACATGGCAGAGTAGAAGAATCTCTTTCTGATTGTTTCTATTTTCAACAAAAACTTCAAGAGTCATTGGCAGAGTTTGATTACTGAACACCTTGTCTGCGAAATGATGGCCAAACACTTACTCTGTGTATATTACAGAACAAACTAAGATGGAATGTGCTTTGAAAAAAATAAAATATATTAAAGTAGTGGTTCTAATTAAGAATCTATTAGATTCCCTCTAAATCAGAAGGTCTTCCTCTAAAATATGTTACTAGAAGGTGGGGAGATAGATCAGCTGCCTGACTAGCATGGGAATCAGAACCATATAAAAAGCCAGATGTGGTAGCATACACTTGTAATTCTAATGCTGAAGAAGTAGGCAGAGGTTTGTCTCTGGCATTCAATGATCACCAAGCCTAACCAACTGGTAAACCCCAGGTACAAGTGAGATATCCTATCTCAAAAGTAAACCAAGATAGATGGCTCTGTAAGTGACCTCTAACCATCATGTGAGCACACATCACACATACATAGACACTAATACATCATACATATTTCTAAGTCCTTTTCTTAGAAATACTGGTTAGCAATTCTGGAGATGCCAATATATATATAATATATATAATATATTATATATATTATATATATATAATAAGTGCCTAAGATAAAGCTAAATAAATTTTTTTCTTTTCCAGTGGCTTTAGGTAACAGAAAAATCAAACTAAGACACAACCCTTTGATATGTATAATTAATATGGGTTTTCCATATCTAGGACTGCACTTTTTCATATTTCTGTTAATAATCTATGATTAAGATAGTTTTGTTAGGCTGTTCATCTTCCTAATTACAAATGTCACATAAAATTCAAAAGTGGAGATCCCAACTACACATACCATGGAGCAAATACCCTCACTGGGATTGAGAACTAGATGAATGGAGTCTCAGACCACTTCTGAAAATGAAACTCAAGAATTCTGCAAATAGAAGAGATTCAGAAGGTATTGGTAGATAATCCAATCAAACAGATTCATGTAGGCATAAGGTTATTAGGTAATTCAAAAGCTGATTTCTGTACCCCCACCATATCTTACTGTAATCCTTGTTCTGAGACTCTCCAGTCTCAATGTTGTGTAAACACTTCCTCCAATTGTGCCCAGATATGTAAATAAAGCAACTTACAGCCAAACATTAAGTAGGGGAGAGAATAAGGCTGGACTTCCTGCCCTCCAGAGAAGGAGTTAGAGAGAGGAAGTAGGGGATTCAGCCACAGGCAGAAGTCCAGGAGACATCAGGAGGGAGCCAGCTGAAGCAAGAAAGCCACAGAGTGCAAGTATCTTTGGGTGTTGTGCTGGGAGGAAGCCAGATTAGCTTACAGGGCTAAGAATAGAGCATTAACACACAGTCATTGTGTTGTGAAGCTCATTTAACAAATAATATAATAGACTCTCCATTATTCAGGTGATTGCCAGATTAAGAGAGGAAGTGAGAAACAAATACAATTACTTAAAGTTATAACATCAATTCACTTATAAATATTGCTTTAATAAACTCTCAGATATTCCTACAGGTTGGGGCAGGTGGAAAATGTCAGCTGAGCTAGATTTTAACTATTCTGAGAGATGATGGATGGTAAATTTCAGATCATTTGGGACACAGATTTTACTTGAATGTTGACTGAAGGAGGATAAACAGATGCCTGCAAGGTGACCTGTGGAACCCTGTCGCACAGACTGGACAGACGAGGTTTATAAGGTGATCATTACATGCCTTCTAGACATTTGTGCTTGTCATTTTTCCAAAGTGACTGAGCGAGTAAAGTTACCCCTAGAAGTCCACAGGCTCATAACCAGAGAAAACTGTACATGCAAAATATGAAACCTGAAGATTTACAAAAGCTTCAGAAACAATCTTAACAAATGTTGCCATGTTCCTCAAATATCTGCATCCAACACTGTCCATTTTACTCTCGGACTTACTTTCAGCCAGTTTCAACTCAGAACTTGACCTTCCCAAATTACTGCTTCAACAAAAAATCTTGAGAGTTCATTATTAGTCATGAATATCTTGGCATCCTCAGAATAAGCAATTGTAACTCCTGTAAAAAAAAAAAAAAAAAAACAAAAAAAAAAATGCCAACCATGGCCTGCATTTAAAGGCTGCTACCCCAAAACCTAATCAGCTGAGCTTAATCCCTGTTGTGTCCCATATGGCAGAAGGAGGATGCTGAATACCACAAGTTGTCTTCTGAATCGTGGAGCTTGTGAGTGAGCACACACACTCTCACACACTCACACACACAGTCACATACCACACACACTCACACACCACACACACTCACACACCACACACACTCACACACCACACACACTCACACACCACACACACTCACACACCACACACACTCACACACTCATACACACACACACAAAGCAAATATGATTAAAATTTTTAATAAAGGAAATATTGTATGTAGTCACTCTGTTTACTAAATCCCAGAGATCTAGAAAGTCATGTTTGTATACAGAGGAAAAACTCAGTTAAATTTTAAGATATTTGTGTGAGTGATCATGCCTATCCTATGATGAAAATTAAGAGGTGACAATTTAGATGAAAGACCAGTATGATGTAGTATTGTGTGACACTATTCCTGGGGAAAAGGAAACAAACACAGACTCACCCTAAACAGGAAGTAATGTCATATCAAAGTAAGGATACCACCAAAGTCCAATTTGATGAACCAATGAGTTTATTGGGATTCCTTACAGGAGTATAGGTGAGGAGTTACATAAAGATGACTCAGAGACAGCTGTATCAATAAAAGGTCCACCCTAGCATGGGAAAACCCACTCCAGGTAATGAATCCTAGAATCCTGGAGGTCACTATGCAACTTGAAGGTAGCACAAGAGGTCTCAGAGAGTAATGAAGCAGTTCCGTTGGTAAGAGACTCTTGAAGGCAGCTGGGCTTATCTAAGAGTGTCTATCAGAGGTCAATTATTGTTTGAGTCACCCAGCTTGGGGCCTGGTTTTCAGCAGCCTGAGGTAATCAATGCACTTTTCCTCACAGAACATCTTGAGCGTGGTCTTGAGGTGGGTGTCAGATGCTCACAAACTCTGGAAAAGGCATAACAATCACATAACTGAAGAAGTCCTCCAAAGCTCTAAAGGATCTGTCTCTCGCTGTCTCTCCAGCCTTAAGTCAGTTATATAACTAAGTGTCTCATGCTCCACTTCCTTGTTGCTCAATGGGAAGGATGTCTGTTCACTGTGCGTTAGGATTACCATGGAGACGGATGAGGTAATGCATGGCGGCAGCACAATTTCAAAATGTTTCCTCTACCATGTATTTTCTTCTGCTAAACACTAACATCATTTGAAACTTTAGCCTTTGTTTCAATGTAGGCATATTTCCCCGTCCTCTCTCCTTGTAACTAATATGACAACCTTCCTACTTGTGGTATACGCTGTTCCCTTTATTTCATTTTTTTAATCTCTGCTACAGAAGTAACACCCTTGCTGTCATAGTTTCCACCCTTAGAGCTGCCCCATCACTGTTCGCCATCAAACACTGAAAGAAGGAAAAGAAAGACTGTTCAGAGACATTCTACAATTACCCATGGAATCAGAAGAAAGGTGTTTGATGTATGAATGCCTTAAACCATGGTTACCAGAGCAAATGTAATTAAAGCAGAGTGATTTGCCTTTTGATTGCAAAGGATGTACCAAGCAACTTTTACCTGAAGTTTCATAAGCAAGACTATTTCCATTGTATCTGGAGAATATGCAGAGTAGTGGCAGGTTCCCAGACCTGCCATACTTATTGAGTGTGTCAGAGCATAGTAACAACGGCTGTCACACCCTTCAAGTCTCCCTCCTCCTGGAATGTTTTATTGATTAAGCAGTCATTTTCATCATAAGCACACATAAGCTTCAAATATGCCTCGGAATTTATGGCAGTTGCCTACTCTCATTGAGATTTGCTAGAGAGAAACTGTGTCGGCAGAGTCTGATTGTAACCTGAGTGATGTGCAGAGGTTCAAATGTCACAGGTACAGAACCCAGCTACAGCTTATCTGGGCTGGGTCGCAAAGTATGTCACAAAATGTGAAGTGCAACTCATTTCTTTCTGGCTCTCTTCTTTCTACTACCCTCCTCTGAAAGAAGCCACTACTAAATCACATCTTCCCATGTGTCTCCAGTCAAGTTGTCTGTGAAGAGAGAGCTATAGACAGAGCTCATAAATCTATCAGTTAATTCACACTTTGTTGGCATTAAATCTCAGCACTGAGTGTCTGTGTAGGGGAGGTGCTTTTTCCAAAAGACCTTGGAGAAATTGTTTTCCATTGTTAAAAGTAAAAGAAAAATTAATGAAAACAAGAACCTGAGCTATTTTTATATATTTGGTTGTGAGCCTAGCCTTTAACGGCTGAGCCATCTCTCCAGCCCCTGAGCTATTTTTATATGTGAAAAAAAGTGTTTTAGGCAGGATTTGTAACATCAGTAACTCCCTTTAGAACCAAGTTTCCACCCTATGATGGTGCTCCATTATTTAGGCCTGAGTCAGTCTAAACATGATGGCTTTGGAATGCCAACTGGCTTTGTGAGGAGCCTCAACCTGAGCATCCAGCACTTTCCTGGCACTAACAGTGCTGGAGGAGGGCTATCCCAGGTACGTGTTACTGGTGCTGGTGACATCACTAACAGGAAGATCATTTCTAGTCCCATAAAGGAAAGAATGGGGCTTCACCTTGTCAGGAGGAAGAGTCACACAAGCAGACTGAAAGAAAGCTTCCCATGAGGCAATTATTTCAAAGTGAGTCACGTAGATTCCTAGGAATAGATGAAGATCTCAGGAAATGCCGCTTACACTTCCAGGGCAACAGAAGCCACATGAAGCGTTCCTAAATCCCCTGTATTCACTTCACTCCCAAACATGTGACTAAATACTTTAATATTTTTCCCTGCCTTCTCTCCTTTTATAGTATCATTAATTTTGTAAACACCTAAGTACTTCTGTGTGAAAACACTGTAATAGGCTTCTGGTAGGTAATGATAAACAGAAAAGGAAAAGAAAAGGAATCCTAAAGTCTTGAACCTCATGGGAAAAGTAGAGGAAAAACAACTGAGAAAAGGGCTAAGGAGAAAACAGTCCCCTGTGCAGACAGTGGAGGTCTTGCTCAAAGAAGTGTCCTCTTATCATTCGGAGCTCTTGGTGGCCCCCTAAAAAACATAAACTCCAGTCCTGAAAGCAGATACAGTTGGGCTAGAGAGACGGACCTAGGATTATCAATGTCTTCCAGGCTCCAAGTCACTGTTACTGATCAAAATAAATGAACAAAAACCCTAACTAACAAACAACAAACAGGCAAAATACAACTCAATGTTGAGTGATACACTACAGTTTCCCTACTGTAGCTTTCAAAGTGTAGTCAGTACATCTCCAGCATTACCTGGACATCTGCCTGGAATTCACATTTTCAGGTCCCGCTCCAGTGCTAGCAAAATAGGAAGGATAGGGAAGCATGTCAGCAATCTGTATATTAAGGAACACTGAGGCTGATTCTAATGCCTACTAAAACTTGTCTGCCAATGCAGCAGCTGTTTGCCATATGGATCTGAGCATATTATCTGTAGCTAGTTTAACCTCAAATGTGCTGTGTCCATTACACATTACCCTCAAGGAGTTGAGAAACATAATATAGATGTTTATTATGTTTTAGTAATTAGTAAGTCTATAGCTTACTAATAATGACTTTGTAGTAAATGAATGTTGAAGATCTATCTTGGATTGTTTTGGGTTAAGTTAACTATATTATTAAGACTGGCCTCATCTGTTTGTATTTATTTAAATGTGGCTGGTGAAAAAAAATTGTTATACATGTGGTTAGTATCATATTTCTCTTGGGCAGGATCACACTAAACTTTGAAAAACTTTGTCCTAGAACAGTGATTCTCAACTGGGGCATTACACTCCTGACAGACATTTGGTAATCCTTGGTAAGTTTTGGTTTTCCCAATGTGGTCAAGGGTGCTACAGGGATCTAGTAAGTAGAAACTAGGGATGCTGTTAAACTTGTTGTAAAGCTCAGGAAGGCCCCTCATAACAAAGAATAGGCATTCCAAAGTGTCAACATGGCTGAAGTTAGCAAATCTTCTCTATTACAGTGGTTCTGCCCACTAGACTCACCTAGACAGAGTTAAAAATACTGACTTCCTTGGCCCATCTCCAAATAAATTAAGACTGGTGTGGAGGCCATGCACTGGTTTTTCATTTTGGTTTGGTCCTCATGAACTGTAATGGGAAGACAAGGTGAAAAGAGCTATTTTTGTATGAAAAAAAAAATGGAAACTACTCATTCTTATAAGCCCTACACCTCATCCTCATGCTGACCTGAGAACCAGCATTTCCACAGCTCCAGGTGATACCAAAGCTACTTGTCTGGAATCTTTGGGAGCATTTCCTACCATTCAACAGAATATTACAAATCCCTCCTCTCCAGCAGGAAGGCACCTCACAGAGCTGACTGCTGTTCCCTGACTGGGAGATGATAGTCCTCAACCAATAATCTCTTTAACCAAAAGCTGGGGCTCTGTCAAAGTGACTTCCCCAATTTAGAAGAAGTAGCTCTTTCACTGGGGCAGGACACATAAAGGAGTGATTAAAGAGGTCACATCTGCACATAAATATTTCCTGCCTAGAGTGCAGGTGGAAATGGAAATTTTCAGATATTGAGCCATTTTAGTAAAATGACTATTTAATTTCTTTTGATATCTAATTTAGATCACCTCAAAATAAGCTTGCTCAGATTACAAAATGATATTTTATAACAAGGCACAGGTGTGTCTTCACACACACACACACACATACACACACACACACACACACACACACACACACACACACACACACACACATTTATTTTGCTGTACTGACATTGGCCTGAACAACATTTCAGACATTTGCAATAATACTCATTCCTGGACACTATCTGAGTGGATAACAGTCACATGTCCCCTGGTCTTTGTCAAATGTCATCTTCTTTCTTATATGATTCTCCACTTTTCTCGTCTCTCTTCTCCTTGTCGTTCTGGTTTGATCATTTCTTCTGTCCATAGCTGATCCTCATTTTAACAGTGTCACTGAACTTGTGTTGTCTGCTCTTTGTTCTCACATTTCTCAAACGTGTGAAAACGATACCTGGTGGATAGTAAATATATAATAAATATTTGCTATTTGAGTAGGTCTTTCTTTAAATCCGAAGTGCTTTCATTTTTTTCAAAGCTTTATTATTTTATGAAAAAAAATTCCCAAAATTCTTTTTTGGAGTTCATATTATTGCTGTGCACTGAGCTCTGATCAGGAGGTTTATTTCACAAGTGATCCCCACTTCAGTTAAAGATTCAGACAGCCTTCTGAAAGAGAAATAATGTTATTGCGGTTGTAACATGGTGGGTGAGGGGCAATGGTTAAAATGGACGTCAGAACGTAGACTACTGAGTGTCTTGGGGACCAGGATATGAACTTTGATAATGTGGCTGGAGCGAAGGCTCCATGGTTAAGATCACCTGCTATTCTTGCAGAGGACTTGGATTTGGTCTGCAGCACCCACACAATGGTTTACAACCATCTAAAACTCTAGTGTCAGGAGATCCAACACCCTTTTCTGGCCTCAGTGGGCACGAAACATGCAAGCAGTGCACTTACATATAGGCATTCAAAATATGCTTACACATTAAAAAAAATACTGTTTTTTAAACAGCTTTGAATTATAGTTTCTGATAACCAGGAAGCAACTTTATGTTTTAGGCAGTATGTTAGGACAGAGACACTAAATATAAACGTGAGGCAAAAAGGTCAGATTGTCTTTTTTTTTTTTTTTTAATTTGATGAGTTCCTTTTTCCTGGCTTGGATTTGTAGGGTAGAGATGCACTTTCTAAAACTACAGAGTCAGGGCTAGGGGTGTGGGGGGGGACACATTTCTCAGGCAGTCAAGTGCTTGCCTTGGAAACATGGAGACTAATTTGATCCCCAGCACCACATAAAATCAGCCAGGTGCGGCGGCACTCTTGTGAATGAGATTGTCCACAATGGGATTGTCCTCTGGCCATCACTGGACAGATAGATGAGAAGATTCCCAGGGCTCCCAGGCCAGCCATCCTAGACTACTTGAAGAGTTCCAGACCAGGGAAAGAACCCGTCTCAAAATAAATGGAGGGCAGCATCTGAGAATGAGATTGTCCTCTGGCTTCCAAGTGTACAGTCAAACCTGCCCTAGTATGCGCACACTTCATACACACAAAATAGAACTACGGGCTCACACCATCCTGACGGTACAAAAGTCCATCCTAGAAGCTCACTTAACACTGACCAATAGCAGCACATCACCTGAGCTCTTGTGGGAAATGCAGAATCCCAGGCCCCAGGCCAAAGTTCACAAACTCAAATCTGAGTCATAACACTCCCGGTGGGATTTGGCTGTACAAAATTGTACAAAATTGATCTATCCCTTTGTTTGCAGCTCCATAGTGGAAAGAGATGTGAAACCTTACGTCTCCTCGACTAATTGCTAGCCTGTGGCTTGCAGCCTGGTAATTGAGAAACCTGGATTCTGTGCTCAGAACCAAAAACAAAAAAAAACAACAACAACAACAAAAAAAAAAGTCAAAAGATCTGAGAGCTCTGCATCAGAGCAAGTCAAAAGGAAGACCTGGAAGGAAAGCACTCCCAGCAATCTCGCTAAGAAACCAGGATGATTGACAAGAACGAAGAAAAAAGTCAGCCTCCTTCTGAAAAGTCAACATACCATGGGGAAGGATGTTAATGTGTACATTTAGACCCCTTTATAGTGACTGAATTGCAAAAATACAGGGGCACTCTTTATGACCCTCTCGTCTCTCTGTCATAATGTTCTTCCTGTAAATGGTTGTGTAACTGATTCCTCTCATCTCCTTAGATCTTTTATCAAAATGTAGAACTCCAGTGGTGCCCACATCAACCCCTTAGCTGCAACTTGCACACACACCCTTCCATTTACACACTTCTCCAATTCTAACATCAAGCTTCATTTTTAGTTTTCCCATTACATTCCCCCCACCCCCAATATATTTAACTGATAGTATGCTTGTGTTGGAAGCATCATGAGGTCATGTGGTTGAGCCATTATTTTATCTTACCAGGTAAGGAAATGAAAGTCTGAGGTAAAGATGTTTTCAGAAAGTCACATAGCTTGTTAGAAGAGAGTAGAACCTGAAATCTGGGTTTCTAGACTGCCCAGCCAACATTCCTTCCACTCCATCTGGCATGAAAAGTATTGTTGTAAAAAGTCCCAAACTTTTCACCCTGGCAGAGTTAGCATAATGTGGAGAATAGCTGAGGTCAAATCTGGCATATGCTAGATTCCTCTCTATCTTAGTAGCTTCTAATAAAGCATGGTCAGTGTATTTATAACTCACAAGTAGTGGATTGCCCGACAATAAACATTAGAAAAACCCTGCTTATACACAGATAGGACACTAAGTTCCTTCCTTCATATACAACATCTTCAAGATTCTAGTCATGGAACCATAAATCAGTCAAGTCGTTGCCTCAGGCTTTTTCAGCTTTACTATACTAATTTTGAATTTCTTATACTGTCCCTATGAGCTGCACATTTGGATTGATATTCATCAACAAATTCATTCAACTATTTTGGTTGAACTTTTCCCTGAATATTGCTCAAGGGGATCAGAAATAGTAAAAGTCATGAAATTATTTTAGTGTCATTAGTAAGAGTTCATAGACACATTCTCAAAATTGGCCCAAATACTCATCTGCAGGTAATTATAAACTTGGCCCTTCCACCTGCACAAGCAGATGACCATATGACAAGCGCTGAAAGATGGGCTGAATAAATATTCAAGAATGCAAGATGTAACAGTCTGGTCTGTGATTAAGCCTCAAAAAAAAATTACTAAAAATAAACCAAGGAAGCAAACAAAACAGTTGTTATGGGAACATGTTTGAAATCACTCAGAGCAAATTAAAATCCCTTCTATTTGCCAAACCACTCCGGCTCTACAACACACAGTACAAGCCCATGCAAATCAACATCATAAAACAATAAAAGGGAATGTAGCACCATAGTAGAACTCCATAATAGAGCAAAACTCAGAATAATGAAAATGTACTGAATGGTAGGTGGTTCAGACTTCTTTACTTAAGAACCTAACCTTTCAACCCATCTTAAGTTCATTCATTTATTCAACAAATATTTGAGTATCTGCCTAGTAGGCTTTGAACCATAAAGAATTCAAATATGAGTGGCATTTTTATGTATTACCCAGCTTACAACTTAGAAAAGAAATCCTCAACAAACTTTGATTTACAAACAATAGGTGGGTACAAAAATGAAAAATAAAAACACTCATTTTTATTTGAGATATATGTCAGAAATCCCCCAATGCTGTGCTAAGACTAAATGTGTAATTATACAAGGATGATTTAGAAGAACAACTCAATGGGATACATTATTCTAAAAGACTAAATCTGGGTCTCAGGGTAGAAAAGGAAATACAAGCAATAGTTTTATCCTAGCTAAGCCGAACATATATGACCAACAAAAGGCAAGAACCTGACTATCGCCAATGGTAAGTAGGTAAGATGAATGAAGAAGTGGATTCTGGGTCTAATGGTCATTTACAGGTCCACTCAGATCATCACAGGTGAGTCTCTACTACACAGTTGTGAGGACAGTGAAGAAATATGGCATATGTATTTTCACCCCATTTCTTACCCAACAGATAATACTCAGCAGGGACCACACAGAAATATGAGACAGACTAGAAAGGATATTGCAATGTGCCAAATAATATAGAATAATAAAAAGTACCAGGCCATTTTATCCTCTAAGAAACAAATGAATAAATATTACTACTTGTTTAGCTTTAGAAAAGTCAAGAAATGAAGAGCAATGAAGCTGACCTTATTTGGCTACAAAAAAATAATAAAATGTTCTCTCTACAGTGACTGCTTAAAACATAAACTCTTGAGTAGGTCCATGTGGTCTTGCTGTATGTGATCACAACAGAATTAGCATTGTTATCCTCAATTTCCAGATCAATAGTAGTGGGATGTTCATAAGAAACTACTATGGGGATTTTGTGGGGCTTTAGAAATGGCTACCACATGATAAGCATTAAATAATCTTGGCAGAAATCAGGACACTTCCAGCTGAACTATGATGGATGTGATACTAGTGGCTGCTAAATGCACTGAAAAGAGGGCAATTTGTACAGAGTTTCCCAAGTCCATTGTCATTCTTCTTAATTTCTTTCTTAAATGTACTCAGATATTGAATGTGATGTACTATTTACTCACATTTGCCAAACGGTCTTGTGGAATTCTCTACACACTCTCCCTCCCCTAAACTGCTAACATTTACACACAAGAGTTAGGCCTTCACCATCTTCATCTCTCAGATATTTATTTCATTAGTTGTCTATATCAAAGACTCCATAACTGAAATCTCATCTACTACATTACCCAACAGGGGAGTGGAAGAATGTGTAGTCTTAGAACATGACCCAGTGCTGCCAAGATGAGGGCAGAGGACCAAGAAATGAGAAAAACGATCCTGGGAATTGTACCAAGAGTAGTGAATGCTTTCCGACACAATGAACCCCACTGGTCATGGTTAATTTGGTTTTCCTCTACAAAGACCAATACCTGGCAATAAAGTATTTCTAAATCCACAGAAGAGATAACATATTTCATGTGTAATGTTAGATCATTAAATCATAATGCTAAAGATAATTTTTTAAATCTCCAGAGATTTTTTCCAAGTACAAACAAAACAGTAATAAAAAATAGAGACATCATTCTTGACCTCTTGCTGCTTTTAATTTCTATCAATATGCTTAATCTACTCAGATTAGAACTCAAACATGATCCTTGAGACTTTGAACCAAAAGGGCCTAAAGATATCAGAGAAGCTACTTTAGTGTGAATTGTGAATGTTTAGACTATATAATTTAAAGCATCACTTCCTGGTCCCTGCCCAATTAGTATTGGATAACATTACAAAGCTATGTTGAAAAAAAAAAAAAAAGTTTGGTCTTCTCTTCAGACCCTCCTGTGCCCAAGGCTGATGGAGCATTTGATCTTCCATAAATCGATCTCGTTTCTTCTTCACACCCCAACTGACTTGCCCTTTTTATCCCTAAGGATTCTGGAAATTACTGTATTCTGTGTGTGTGTGTGTGTGTGTGTGTGTGTGCGTGCGTGCGTGCGTGCGTGCGTGCGTGCGTGCGTGTGTGTGTGTGTGTGTGTGTATGTATGTATGTATTTTATACCCAGAAGAAAACCAATCTGAAGCCAATACTCAACAAATGAACATTTCCTAGGAGCAAATTATAGCTAACATAATCAGTGTTAGTCTTCAAGGAGGTAAACCTTGGTGTGGTGTTCTCATCATCATGTTACTAAAAAAGATCCAGGTTTCTTTCTGACCACATGTCTTTCACACTGTGTTTTTGGAATATCACTGTAATTAAATTACAGAAAGTCTCTCCAGCCCACTCACATTCATAGAATTCTATGGAGAAGGCAAAACAAAGCAGAAGAAAAAGATATAAGTAATAATGAGTTGGCTCTTCCTAGTTATTAGTTTTTCTCTGCATTGTTCAAAAATATGTTCAATCCCCCTGCCAGTAGCATCTCTTTCATTGTCTTCTAAATGCCACATTCCCTCCCTAACACTTGAGAGATTACAAATGATTTCCATTCAACCTCATTTAATTTCCTGAACAATTAAATTTTTAAAATATGAGTTGTTCGAGTACACATATAGAGCTTGTTTTAATTTCCTGTTTCGCCTTGTAATTGTGGATTTAGAAAAACTGATAAATATTTAAAATATGTTTTCTGTCCGTATGATCATCCTCATCTTAAAAGAAAAGGCAACCATACATTAAAAAAACAACTGGTGCCTGCATAAAATATCTGGTTAATTATGTTTTAGATAACTTGTTGTTTATATTTGGTCACAACACACTTTTACACTGGTGTGTGGGGGGTAGGACAGAATATGAAGTCAAAATCACAGCAGTTTCCATGTTGCCAAGACTGAGAGTTGTAAAAACTGACAATAGTGAGGAATGTTTCAGATACTCATTCCCAAGTATATTACTTTACTTTAAGTATTTGAAGTTACTTTAAAGGTAATTTATAAGTATAAAATAATAGTATAGAGGCAATTTCCATCAAAACCTTTTCTGTTCCATCTCTTCCTAAATATTAAGTTTATATATCTAAGTATTCATGTGTAAGTTCCAAGAATAGAAAGAAAATCAGTAGATTCAGAATATAACATGCATGAGTTTTAAGTTGCTTTTCTCCTGCTGTTATATTATAAAATCCTCTACCACTAATTGTAGATTAATCTCATCCTTTTAAAAAAATTCATATTGTTTCTTAGAAAACTTGTACTGTATTTTACCTGGTGACTTCCCAACTTACACACATTTTTGCCAGCTATATGAACAGACAACTCTAGTATTTATTATTATAAAGGATCCTCTGGAAAATCATAACTTTACATTTTTATGCTGCCGTGATAGAGGCTTAGAAGAGGAATCCGAGGCTCAATCACATGCATTTACTGCCTCTTCAAGTGCCATGCAAATATGTGGGAAATTGTGTGTTACTACTTTGCAAAACATGAGGTTGCTCATTGTTCTGTATCCTCACAAGCAAATACTGTGAACTCTTTTTCTTATATCCTGTTCAAAACTCCTAAAACGAAAATGAGAATGCAACAATTTGCTTAGAAATTAACACCAGGAATCACTGTGAATGAGGCAGGGCAGTGGGTATGGAGGGGAAAAAAGCAAGAAGGATTGCCCTGAGTTGCCAGCTACCTCTATTTAAAGAGTGGACACCTTATTTATTTGAATGAAGCTAAGAGAATTCCCAGAATACAGGATTTTAATGCTACAATGGAATAGCTCCAATGATATAAGTTGGGGCCACCCCACTCTACCAACAACCGGGTCTCAATATTTTTGAAGATCATCAGCGAGACCACAGATAATGCAATTTTGAGTTTTCCAAATAAATGACAAGGAAGTGGGATAGTCACTACCGTTTTCTGAAAAGGATTACGCCAAGGCACTCTGTTTTATTTCCCATCTTATCTTGACAAGGATAGGCCATACTCTGGTGTCTATGTTAACTCTCTAGAAGAAAGAACAAGGAAGTTATTAGCATAACAAAGAACCCTCTAAAAGCAGGCTCTGAAATCACCCAAGGGAAGGAGACAGGGCATCCATCCAACCTAACACAGGACAGCTTTCTCCAGTCAAGCCAGCAGAGGATCTGTGTTGTGATGCTCTCATTAGTATTCTGTTCATTAGGGAACAGGACCTTGTTTCATATTTGCAACCCTTCTTAAGATTCTACATTTTTTTTTTTTTTTTAGTTTTTAAACACAGTTTTAAGGAAAGTTATATTCCTGATCTGGATAGGTGACATTTACGGTGGAATAAAAACATACCCAGTTTAAAAATATGTGTGTCGTAGAGTAGGTATGAGGAATGGAGTAAATTCTTTCGTGTGACTTGAAGGTGAGAACTGATGTAGTCATGGTATTCTCAGGGTCAGGATCCTGGTTGCACTTCCCTATGATGTGAGAACAGAACTGAGAGCCTTGAGTGCATTGTACAGTTTTGAGCCTCTCACTGAGTCAACGTATAGCAAGCCATAGCTCCTATGTGTCTCTCTGGCAAGATTCCTTTCACACCACATTTCCTCCCAAGAGTGTTTTCAATGACTCCTTAATCTCTATAAGACTGTCAACAATCCTGAGTGTTCCTTACATCATTGTGCTACTGCAGGAACTACTGCTGTCCGTTTTCTTCAAGACTACATTGTTGAATTCTCATTTACCCATGAGGAAATTGAGGATAACTAATGGATGTTTCCAAGACCATTATCACTGATACTTAGCACATCCAAATCCTCATGTAACTTCGAATGCGTGATATCATATTGCTTATAAGCTGTAATCTGTGGTGCTCACTAAACCATAAGAACATTGAGAAGTTATCTAATCATGAATTTAAACTTCAGACTCTCTTACTTCATTGATAAAGCTTTCATATATCCCCCCAAGGCCCTGGGACATGCTGTTATTCATCTCATCTAGTTCTGTGCATTCCAGTTCACTGTGTTCCTCACCACGTTACAGCTCTTCTTCACTAGGGCCTCCTTCTAATCATGATTCAAACTGACAGCATCAGAAGATAATGACACTTGGATAGGTTTATTTCAGAGTAAGAAGCTCTCCTTAAACTTTCTGCCTCATAAAACTAATTGATTCATCTACTCCTGCTAAGCTACACATCTTAGCTGTCGCTGTTTTAAAGAGTAAAAAACCCTCACTTTCAGAATGTAAAAACCTAATATTCAAAGTGGCAAATGAGTTGCCCGGGTTACAGAAAGTCCAAGGGCAGGGCTGCTATGGAGTGTCTCTGTTACTTTTCCTCCATTTGCCTTACCCTTGTTCTCTCACTCTCTTGCTTCTCTGGAAAGAAGAGGCCATCACAGGCGTTCATCTGCCATCCATCCACTGGGTTTACCCCCTAGTTCTTCAGCATTTTCTTCCACCACCATTGCTACACACTTTAATCACTGTATAGCACAGCATCTCTGATGAGCTTTTTCCTAAGATGCCTTCACATGTTCACCTCCATGAGTATGGTGTGAATGCCACAACATGGTAAGTCATTTTAAGAAAATAACAAAAGATAATTGTTTAGAAAAGAGCAGACCAGATCCCACAACTGTGATTTATTATGTTTAGTTTTTCATCAGAGCAATTTAAAGATCTGATGAGAAGAATTTATATTTAAAGAACTGACAACGATGTGTTTTTCTTGACATAAAATTCTTTGTTTAACGTACATCCTTAGAGATGACAAGGGACTGGAACCTAAAATCAATTTCTATAGCATTTCAGCAGCTGATAGAGCCTGAAAGCAACTTCTGCTGCAAGCTTGAGGATCAAGGAAGGGCTAGACACGGGAGAATACTTCTGTAGGTCAGAAGACAATAGAACCTAAGAAAACAGTTCATATTTTTACCTTGTCCCTGCTTTGTCAAGCTATTGGAAACTTTACTTTGACTTTATGCCTCTTCTTAAAAAGATATGTGAAGGTTTTTATGGTGTCTAGTATAGAAGGAGTTAAGAAATGGGAAAGAGGGGGACTGGAGAGGTGGCTCAGAGGTTAAGAACACTGGCTGTTCTTCCAAAGGTCCTGAATTCAATTCCCAGCAACCACATGGTGGCTCACAACCATCTTCAATGAGATCTGGTGCACTCTTCTGGAGTGAGTGTATAGATGCAGACAGAACACGGTATACACAATAAATGAATAAATCTTAAAAAAAAGAAAAAGAAAGAAAGATAAAGAAAAATGAAAAGAAATTAGATTTAATATGACTCGCCCATAGACCTTGCCGGGCTTGGTGGCACATGCCTCTAATCCCACCACTTGGGAGGCAGAGGCAGGCAGATCTCTGAGTTTGAGGCCAGCCTGGTCTACAGAGTGAGTCCAGGACAGCCCTTACTGCTACACAGAGAAACCCTGTCTTGGAAAAAAAAAAAAAAAGAAAAGAAAAGAAAAAAGAAATGTGAAAGAGAATTGTTACTGGAAGAAAATTCAAGTTAAAAAACTTTAAAGCAAAAAAAACTCCGAGGTGTTTAAAGGTAGGCAATGGTTACCTTCTCTTCCCACCTTATTAAAACCAGTATGACTTCCACAGAACTGTTAGAAATCATATGAGCAAAGGAGAATTCATTTGAAGAGAAGAGAAACAATTATTTCGAACTTGATGAAAAAGTAATGCCAAGTCTAGAACTTAGACAAACAAAGGGGTTTAAGTTTTCTTTTAGTACACTAGTACATAGAAATTTATTTTTCCCAGTGTGTACAAAAAAATCTCTAAAATAAAAAAAATAACTTAGATTTATAATTCTCATATTCTATTGCCCTCCAAGAGAAGGGTCATATCAAAAATTCAATGTTTCAAAGGCCCAGGACTGGTGGGCATCTGGGAAGATCTGCCTCTATAAAGGTACCTGAGATAACTTACTCAGTGTGCCTAAAGCTATCGAGATTATTTTTTCAATTAGATGCAATGAGTTTTAGACCTCTCCATTCAAAACAGCCAACAAAAATGTAACTTAATGAATTATACAAAACTATGCAATACATGATACTACAGGAGGAAGATATTGATACAAGAAACTAATATTGATGGTAATTCCATTGGGTCAAGAAGCTACCAACTAGAATGTGAGAAGATTAAGAACTGGCAGAGGTCATTGATCTTTACAGCTAGAAGTTTCACTGGTGAAGACTGAAAACACATGGATGCACAAAGATTGTTCACAAGACACTGTAAAAAAAAGAAAAAGTTGGTTTCCTACTTGGATGGAATTGGGAGGGTTTGGTACAATTACTTCTGCAAACAAAGTACTCATTTTTCTTTATGGTCTATATCAGAGAATGAATGATTTATCACAGGGGATATACCCAGATCTCTTTGTGGGGGGTTGTTTTGTTTTGTTTTGGGAGGGTTGGGTTTTTTTCAACATTTATTTATTTCTTCAAGTTACATCTCAATCACAGTCCCCCCCTCCCCTTCCTGGTCCCACCCTCCTACCCTCCTCCCCCTCACCCTCCTCTCTGCTTTTTTTTTAATTTAAGGTGTATATTTCCCCCCAATAACTCCCCCTTTTAGTCCAATAAAATTTTTTTCTTATAACAATAAATACAATACAATAAGAACAATTAGGCAACAATTATGAAAATTATAAGGTATAACATACATTCACAATGTCCAGTACATATGTATTTGGCAACTAATAATAATATTCTATTATCTATCTCCAGTTTAAAGTTCTATATCTAACTCAGTTTCCATCCTAACTTGCATTACCAACTTAAAAACAGCTTCTTAGACCTAGAACATCCTTTTAATTCCTAAACAACTTAAAACTTAACTTTGAGACTATAACTATCCAGTCTTCAGCCACATCAGAGACCTGAGAAGGATAAATATATCTAAATAAATAGAAAGTGCAGAGCAAGCAGCTTCTAAAACTTAAAAATGGCAGACAACTGGCTGCCTAGAAAGTCCCAAATTTCTCTCAATACATTGGAGCATCTATCTTCAGCCTTTTGGCCCAGTCAGATCTGTTTTTACTTTTTAAATTTTGACACAGAATCTACCAAATTCCTCCCTCCTCACCATCCTCAGTGAGATTTCTGCACCATCAGTACTAGTATAGACATCAAGTTTCTAAAGCCAAAATGCTGTGATTTATCTTGGGCCAAATGAAGGCTCCAGGAGGCTAGACATACAAAGGTTAGAACAGATCCAAGCATCAGCCCAGTCATTTCTCCCGGGCCAGACCCCAAGGGTGTGAGCACAGGAGAGCCAGTTCCACCCCTAGTCTGCCATGGAATGACATGGGAAAGAAAGAGATGCCCTCACCCCTTGTTGCCTGGGGCAGGTGGGAGAGCTGTCCTGTGTCTGCCCTCCCCTCCTCCCTAGTTCATGAGATCAGTAGAACTGGCCCTGCCCTAGCAGGTGAGCAGTCCCTGCACCTTGCCTGGGCAGCACAGTAGAGCTAGCCCTGGTGACAAAGGCATGAGTATGCCAGCCCTTAGAATATGAGAACAGGAGAGTTGACCACCCTCCTCCTTGTCAACCACAGCATTGGGTGAGCTAACAGAGCCATTGCCAGAGAGTTCACCTTGGTAGTATGGACACAAAAGAGCAGGCAGACTGAGCAACTCAGTTACCTCCCAGGCCCAGGGTTTTGAACTGGCCCACCTGAAAGGGCCAGTCCTACAGATCCAGAGCTGCAGGATCTCCATGACAAAAGCAACAAAAGGATATCCAAGGAAAGTCCCCATGAGGATCCCATATAGATAGAAGCCAGAAGCCATGAAACAAACTAATGACTCATTACAATGAACATTTACTTTGTGGGGGAGGTTGCAAGGTTGAATAGTGGATACAAAGGGATGGTGAAATGAGTGGGTTTGGGGTGTATAATGTAAAATTCACAAAGAATCAGTAAAAGAAGTTTTACAAGAAGATTACAATATGACTATGTTTTAGTCCATATTTATCATGAACAACTGTATGGGGCTACATACACATCAGATTAGGATAAAGCATTTGAGATGGAAAATAGAAGGGGACATAAGAAAGTAAGGGAGTAAGGAAAGGAAGGAAGTAGAAAGGAAGGAAGGAAGGGAGGAAAGCATTTTGTCAACATCCTGAAGTTAAAACCTAGACCAAGCTAGCTTACCTAAAATATAATTTAAAAGATGTAGTATAGACGTAGTATATACTCATGACAGGTATATATACTGGAGAAAATCAACCTTTAACCCCTGTGCTTGCATTTTCAGAAATCCCTGGTTAGACTACAAATGCCCTGGACATATCAGGCTTTGTCAGTCATTAGCAGACTGCAACATTCTTCTGAAGAATTGGGCCCAACTTTAGTACCAAGGTAGTGGGTTATAAGCAGGAAATAGACGCCATGGGAAGGAGCTAAAGGCAGTGAAGAGCAGCATTATCTCTTCATTCAGCACTTCAAAGGAATTCAGAGTAATATCCTACCTTTTATGGAGGCTGATATCTCAATGTCACCCTGTTAATGGCCCCAGAGGAACCAGGAAAATGTTAGACAGAACTCCCTGATAATGCTAGCGTGCTTCTGATTCATCACAACACCACCCACATGCCAGAGAGGAAATTGTAGCTCTCCCCAGCCTGCCTCCCACATTAAAAGAATGATAAGTAATCTTATTTGCTACAACGTATACTACTGTCCCACTCACAACTTCTGTATGAATTATGGACTGTACTATGTTTAGGTCAAACTATGAACTTCAGTGTGTGGTAAAGTCAGAAAGTGCCAGCCAGCTCTTAGGATAAAATTTTGTAGCCACAGACTAGAGAGGTATTTGGTTAAAAAAAAGAAAAAGTCAGGGGAATTTCCAAAATCTCCTAACTGAAGGGCAACAGCAGCACTGAGTATGTAGAGAGAATCTACCAATCATGGGATCTCTATTTTGTTGTTTTGTTTTGATTTGTTTTAAGAAAAAGGGAACTTGACTACCAAGAAATATTAAGTGTCAAGAAGGGACTGAGTCCTGGGTATACATCCAAATGATTCCTCACCAAACCATTAGGACATCTCCTCAACTAAGTTCATAGCAGCTTTATTTGTAATGGTTAGAAACTAGAAATAACCCAGATGTTCCTCAACTGACTAATGGATAAAAAAGCTGTGGTACATTACACAATGGAATACTACTCAGCCATCAGAAACAAGGAAATCATGCAATTTGCTGCCAAATGGATGGATCCAGAAAAGCTCATCCTAAGTGAGCTAACCTAGACCCAGAAAGATACACATGGCTTTTATTAACTTATAATTGGATTTTAGTCATATAGTACAGGATAACTATCCCATAATCAACAGACCAAAAGGATCAGGAACATAGAGTTCGTTACCTGTTAGTGGGATACTTTGCCCTAGTGGAGCTGCCATGTAGCCCCCAGTGCAAAGAGGAAGCTCTTAGCCCTCATGTGACTGCTGAACTGAAAGGGGCTGATATGTAGGGACACTCTACATCCAGAGGAGTAGAATAGATGGGAGAAGGGGGAGAGGGTAGGAGGGTGGACCCCGGAGGGGCGGAGAGAGGGGACTGTGATGGAGATGTAACTTGAAGTAATAAATAAACATTAAAAAAAGGAACTGAGTAATAATGGGTCCTGTTGTGAGGGGGAAATGCTTCACAGAAAACTATTTCACAGCAAACACCAAACGGCCTCCTATTGAGGCCTCGTTATTCATGGTTTTCAGATCTCTGAAGACGTTAGTAGTGGTTTTGCTTTGCTTTCCACTACGTTATAAAGCATTTTTCAAAGACTTGCGCTATCTCCCTTTGCAGTATCTGATAACGACGGAGCAAAGTCCACTTTTAGCCAATAAAATAACTCTTCATGAGGTTGTGAATTTGAACCCAGACAAGCCACAAAAAGTACAGACTGAATTAGATGTTCAAAGTTCTCAAAACACACACATACATCATCACTAACGGCAAAGACAGGAACCACAGACTGTTCTCCAACACTAGTCTCAGTTTTTAGTAACTGTTTTGCAATAAAGAATCTTCTCTGGGATTCTTTGCTCTAAAAATGAAAAGGACAAAAATATCCAGCCCTGGTTATCTCACAGGGCAAACCTTTTCCTTTCTCTGTGTGAAAACTTCAAGGGTTTCTGATTGCCCACAAAAATTTTACAAGCTAGTCCCAACCTGTTGTGACTTTTTAAAGAACAAGGAAGTGCAGGGGCCCCTCTCAGGGAGTGATAGTGTGTTTAACTGCTGGTGTTAGCCACAGAAGCCTCATCTCTGAAGCTAACAGTTTTGACCACCACAGGAAATGTGCACAGACCACCAGTCATCACCCATGGGAAGAGAAACAGATACCCAACGTGACACAGGGACACAAAGGATGGCTCTAGTAAATCGTGGCTGAGATCTAAAGAGAATGGAAAAAAAGTCACCAAAGCAGAGCCAAGGCAGAAAGGTCCAGAATTCATTTGGTAAAATCAAATGCAGGTATTACCTTTCAAACCTCACTGACTCTCAGAACACAACAGTATGCCTAAGGTAATGAAGTAACACAAGAGCAGTATTGAATTTTGTTCTTTGGCGTTCAAGGCCTCACATTGACCTGACATCTGCCACTGAGCTACATCCCCGGCTCTAGTAACAGTGCTTGAGATATCTTTCATTTCCTCTCAGTTTTGATATATTTAAATATTACACCATGCATTTGTAAGATATATGTTCTTATTATATATTATAAGAAACTAAATTTTCTCTCAAAAATTGTGTGATACAAACCAAGATTATTATTTTTTATTCTTCAACAATTTCATGTATGTATACACTGAACTTGGGAAATTTTCACTTCTTCTTATCTCTTGCTTTGTCCCACTGAAGCTTTTCTTCTACTCAATGAGGTCCCGCCTACTTTGGTGACTTTTCTTTTATACCCACTGCGTTTAATTATAGTTGCTTGAATGGGTGTAAGTGGAGGGTCACTAACTGGAATATGGGCAGCTTATCAGTGTCTGCACCACTAAGGATAGTAAATGAATTTTTTCCCACAGAACCTTTTAACTGGTTATAGTTCCTCAGTAGGGGGTGGAGCCTCGTGATGCACGAGGAAGATGGTGGGTCCAATCTTGTGCAGGTCTTATATGGTGACATGGCTGTAATGAGTTCATAGGTGCGATGACTGTTGTGCCCAGAAGAGCCTATTTATTTTTAAGTCTTTTTTCACAGCTATTTATTTTGTGTGTGTGCATATGGGAGAAATATTAAGGCATAGGGCTGTGCACACATGTGAACATGCGAATGCATGCATTCACTCTATGTAGAGACGAGAAAACTACTTGTAGGAACTGCTTCTCTCCTACTGACCATACGGATTTTAGGAAACAAATTCAGGACACCAAGCTTAGCACTAAAGGCCCTTACCCTCTAAGTCATCTTACTGTCCCATAAGAAACTTTCTTAGCACTCCAGTCCAACTTCTGACTTTGAAATATGTCCTCCCTTTCCCTTCCAAGGTGTTCTCTGATCCCTGACAGAGGTAATATAGATGTCTGGCTTAGGACCAAGCACTTGCTAATTACTTACTCTCTGAATTTTGACCAGTTCTGGTTCTCTAAATTAGCCTTTGCCTGCCGTACAAAGAAACTTCTCTAATGAAGGCTTAGAGCAGTGCTACTCTATGGGTATAAACCTAAGCATTTGGAGGACAGTTTAACACCATGTCCATCTAAGAGAAATAATAGTAGAAAGCCAAGAAACTCTTCCAAGTTTACTTCTATTGGAGAAAATACTGACATAATTCATCTTTCAGAGACAAGCACAGAAGGCATGCTTCAGGATGCTTACACCACTTCAATATACATTTTTAACAGTAAGTTAACTTAAATGAATGTACCTTTAGCAAGCTAATTTTTATTTCCTGATGGAAAAAATGAACAACATCCCATCCATGAGTAGAAGATGACAGCCTTGAGTTTAGATCTTCTTGGATTGTGTGTTCTTAACCAGCCAGTGCCTATTCAGTCAAGTTCAACACTGACTTTTCTTTCCACCAACAAGCTAATACTGCCATCATTTTTTTTAAAATAGTCTTCCACTGTAAAAGTGGGATCTAATTCTCTGAACATGCTTCTGTGCTTTCTTGTAAGCACTATGCTGAACTGTGTGGTAGAAGCGACATTGTGCCTACACTGCGTCTTACCTCTAAGAGAAATGGCAGTTTTCATCTTCCTTTTGTTTTTTTGAGCATCAAATGCCACATTAGAAATCTCGCTTGTGTTGCAGAGACCATTCAGAGAGGCCATGAGATGATATGTAAAGAGGGGAACAGTTACCAAACTCAGTCTGACAGTAACCCCTACCAAATAGCCAGCATGGGATTCACGAAAGTAACCTGGACATCAGGTAAATACCACCAGGTAACTCGTGTGGATACCACATGGATAGAAACATTACCCAGATAAGCCCTCTCTGAATTCTTAAGCAACATATATATTTCATATATATAATATGTATTTATTTCATATATATATATGAAAAACTATTGTTGAGTTTCTGCTATTGTTATTCACCATATTTGAGAGATAATTTGCATTCATTAAGGACCAACACACAATCTCTGAGAAGTGAATATAATTTAAAACACCAAAAATCCCCAACCATGCAAAACTTGAAACACTCCAAATTTACTGATTAGTTAAAAAGCAGATTCCTTAGTTGTTCATGTGCCATGATACACACACCGAGAAAAAAAAGCTGAGGAAACAAGACATAGAATTTGACTATCAGAGACTTTTTGATGCAGGTTGTGTCACACAGCCTTCTAAAAAGCTACATGTGGAGCTGGAGATCCGGCGTGATGGGCAGGAGCGCTTGCTGTTCTTCCAGAGGACTAGAGTTTTCATGTCAGATGACCACGCATGCCACATGACTCACAACCACCTGGGAATCCAGGGCTCCCTTTTGGTCTGCAGGCACAAACATGCATGCTGAACACACACACACACAAACACACACACACACACACAGAGAGAGAGAGAGAGAGAGAGAGAGAGAGACACGTAAATACAAACAAAAAAACAAATCTTTGAAAACCAAGTGAAACTAAAATTTGTTTATAAGCTGCTTATTGCTTATCTTTGCAACAAATACTTTCACGTAACTGCTATATATAAGTCACTCTGCTTGTTAACCACTAAGGCAACAAAAATTTTATTTATGTAAAATTTCTCCCCAGGAAAATTCAGCTTTCTGATAGAATACTAGCTCATCAATATGCAGATTTTAAATTGGTTTAAATGAAGGATATTTTCTGCAAAGAACCAGTAGTACATATTGTAGTCATTTCTTATTCAAAGCAATTTCCAACAATATATGAGGAAATGAACAAATGAACATAGCCAAGTCCCAAGAAAACCTTACATATGAACAACAAAGTTTAAATATCATATAACTGCAATGTGTTTTGGCATAGTAGTTTTTACTGTTTGCAACCACCTTAAGATATATAACGAGTTCTCAGCTTACAAGCTATACAAAAAATAAATGGACTGTCTTTTTTCAGTTCGTTCAGATGGGCCTAGAGTAAGTAAAACTCAGTAAGTTAAAAAATAAAACGCTCTATCTAGGTAGTTCTGTTATATTGGCTTGCCATGGGTGCAAATGATAATCTGCCTTCTGATTCTGAGTCCTTCCATCTGCCACAGCAGAGGTGGCAACCCTTGGAAGTTTGAAGAACCCAGGTGGGGTTGACATGTGGTTGGTTGTTAAGCCTGTTTGAGATGAGGAAAAGTCACCTGAGAGGGTTGCTTATTCATTATAACTACTCTGTTGTCATATAAAGAACTTCTAAAACTATTGTAAAAACTGCAAATCTATGCACTAGGTCTTCACAGGAAAAGCCACTTTGCACCCAAACAGGGGCTCAAAAGTGTGATTACATGAAGTACTCTGTCTCTACTGAGAGAAAAGACACATGCATTCTCTCCTTTGCATCTGGGGGTGGTTCGTTTCCTTCATGCACCCTTCTCATGCTATTGGTGACATAGAAATACACTCCAGTTCACCATGGTAACCACTGTGACCTGTATCGTCACTTTAGTTTTCATGCACTTTATGGCTTCCTCTTCACTTCAGGGGGCAATTATGCCTGAGTCCAAATTAGCTTCCACTAGCTGATGACATCAGACATCATCAGTCCACATGATATTCAAACAAACGAATCCAACATTGGTCTAGTTCTGCTCTAGCGGGGAAAAAAACAGAAAGTCATGCATTCTGTATGATTTATTATAATTGTTGCCTAATGAGTGGTAGGGGCTTTTGTTAATTTGGAAGCTCACATGATTTTTCTCTTGGTTTTCAACCAGATGTTTCCACTTTGCTTAAATTAATAAACTAAAGCCTCCAACATCTCACAATTTTTGAAAGACAGGATGTCACTATGTTGCTTAGGCTGACCATGATTCAGGAGCTCACAGGATGCTCCTGCCTCAGTTTCCTGGCTAACAGCATTCTTTTTTAAAAGTAGAATCAGGAATACCTTTTCTATCTCCCAATCTCACTCCTTACTACTTTGATTCTTCTGGGAAGAACCTAACAAAAACTTTAAACTGTGACAATGAAGCTTTGTCTGTACTATTTCCTGTTGTATTTGATTAAAGTGAACCAAAGTTTAACATGTAGACACATATCCTCTTTAGATACACACCGTGCTTAGGTAATCATAGCTTCCAAACCCATATCAGGAGCACAAATTTGAAGGCAGAGAGGAAAGGAAGAGGAGAGAAAAAGAATGAGGCAAAACAAAAGGAGGGAAATAAAAGGACCTTAATTTCAGTCTAGCACATATCCAGCTCATATTTCTACTCTTTTAACTGGGATTCCAGATTCACAAGGGCTCCTCCCCATCCTTCCCTCTGTGCTTTGCCCAATAAGCAGCTTAGCTTTTCCCCTACTAAGGAGGAAGCCCTTATTAGCTTCCTTCTCTGTAAACATTAACAACAACTCCACTAAGTCATTGCATGGGGAGTGAGGCAATGAGGATCTTTCAAACTTTCCAGTTGTGACACAGCTTCTCTTTCCATCTGCCAGATGCTAACAGCTCTGCCAAGAGTAGTGCTCTGCCAGCAGCTCATGCCCAGCCCACCTGGCCAAGTGGAAAGCACTTCTTATGTGTCAACACCCAATCTTAGGTGACTGAGTCTGGAGACATGCCCCTTCTTTCCAGTGCGTATGTTTTATAGGAAGCTACAGCACTCTCATGCATGCTCGCGCGTGTGCACGCGCGCACACACACACACTCACACACACACACATACATACGCACACAGAGAGGCTTGGAAGTGTAACTCTGTGGCAAAGTGCTTAATTAGATTATAAAAGGCTTTGGGTTTCATTTCTAGCACCTAAAAAGCAGTACAGGAGAGATGTACCTGGTAAAGTACTTGGTACAGCATGAAAACATGAGAAGCCATGTTTTTTAAAAATGCAGTTTCCTGCTTTGTTAACCTGCTTCCGTACTGAAATATGGGAAAGGAGAAAAGTGAAAAAAGGTAGATCTTTGGAGTTCTTGGATTTTTAAAGTAGATACTATTATCAGAATCTAGATTCTAACACTGAAATATTTCAAAAGTAGCTATTTGCAAACATTAAAATCCTCTGGTTAAGTTGACTACTTTCATTATCACTGTTCCTTTAAAGTGTGATATAATGAACTGACAAGATTGACTCATGAAAAAAGCATGGCCTCGCCACATGTGTTGTGAAATACGTGGATTACGTGTCTAATACACTAAGAATAGAAGGGATGATATCACCTATCTCACCCTACCATCAAAAAGGAAAAGTAAAGCCATATTTGGAGAAGAAATGTCAAACATTTAACATTTGTTCATACTTGTTTTCTTCTCTTTGTGGGGTTCAAATCAATCTAGTGGTTTCTCAGAAAGCTGGGAATAGTTCTGCCTCAAGACCCAGTTACACCACTCCTGGGCATATACCCTAAACATGCTCCATCATACCACAGGGGCATTTGGGGTTTTATTGGTGATGGTGGTGGTGGTTTTGTTTTGTTTTTGTTTCTTAATTTAATTTTTTTTATTTATTCGTTTTAACATCCCGTTCACAGCACCTCCCCCCTCTCCTTCCAAACATACCCTCCCATCCTCTGTTCCCATTCCTCCTTCCCCTTCTTCTTACAGAAGGAACCCCAACGACAACCTGACCCAGTACTTCATGTCTCATCACAACTAACTACATCCTCTTTCACTGAAGCCAGTCAATGCAGCTCAGCTAGGGAAAAGTTATCCAACTGTAAGCAACAGAGTGAGTGTCAGGGATAGTCCTCACTCCAATTGCTAGGGGGCCTACATAAAGACCAAACTGTTCTTCAGCTCCATGAGTGTAGGGGTCCTGGTTTCAGTCCATGCATGCTCTGTGATTGATGGTTCAATCACTGTGAGCCCCCATGGGCCTGGGGTAGTTGCCTCTGTTGGTCTTGTGTAGTTTTTAATCCCCTCCCAGTGCCTCTGTCTTTCCCCCAACTCTTCCACAAGACTCCCAGGTCTCTGTCCAATGTTTAGCTGTGGGTCTCAGCATCTGTTTTAATCCTTTGCTGGGTGGAGCCTCTCAGAGGGCAGTCATGCTAGACTCCTGTCTGAAAAACTTCTGTAAGGCAAAGGACACTGTCAATAGGACAAATTGGCAGCCTACAGATTGGAAAAGATATTCACCAACCCTACATCTGACAGGGGGTAATATCCAATATATATATATAGAACTCAAGAAATTAAACACCAGTAAACCAAATAACCCAATTAAAAAATGGAATGCAGTGTTGAACCGAGAATTCTCAACAGAAGAATCTCTAATGTGCCTAGAAGCACTTAAAGAAATGCTAAACGTCCTTATGCATCAGGGAAATGCAAATCAAAACAACTGTGAGATTCTATCTCATACCTGTGAGAATGGCTAAGGTCAAAAACTCAAGTGACAGCACATGCTGGCGAGGGTGTGGAGCAAGGGAAACACTCCTCCATTGATGGTAGGAATGCAAACTTGTATGATGACTTTGGAAATCAATCTGGCTGTTTCTCAGAAAATTGGGAACAGTTTTGCCTCAAGACCCAGTTATACCACTCCTGGGCACATACCCTAGGACATACTCCATCATACTATGGGGACATTTGTTCAACTATATTCATAGCAGCTTTATTCATAATAACCAGAACCTGGAAACAACCCAGATGTCCCTTAACTGAAGAATGGATAAAAAAAAAATTTGGTACATTTAAACAATGGAATACCTACCACTCAGCTATTAAAAAAGAGGAAATCAAGAAATTTGCAGACAAAAGGATGAGACTAGAAAAGATCACACTAAGTGAGGTTACCCAGGCCCAGAAAGACATAGATGGTATGTACTCACTTAAAAGTAGATATTAGCCATACAGTACAGGATAGCCATCCTACAATCCATGAAGCCAAAGAAGCTAAGTAACAAAGAGGGACCAAAGGAGGACGCTTGAATCTCGCTCAGAAAGGGAAAAATATAGACATCAGAAAGAGATGAAGAGAGGGAACTGTGCAGGAGAGAAGGTGGGGAAAGGGGAACGAACGAGGGAGATGATCAGGTGGGGGAAAGCAGGGGTAGGAGGTGGTAAGCTTGGAGAGAGAAGGGAAACTGGTGGGGGTTCTCTGTGACAAACTGGAGACCTGTGGTTGGGTAGGCTCCTTCAAATATGGGTATCACTAGGTGAGAATCCTAGCAGCAGGGGATATGGAGACTGAAGTTGCATCTCCTAAAGCCTGGAAGGGGGTACTTGTTTTATTGCTATTATTTTAATGTGATAAATTAATGTTCACCCCCCACACACAAAAAAAAACCTTAGTGCACTTTTCTCCATATGGATATCTATAGACATAGTTTTTGGCTACTTTATTGGGTTCTTCACCCTTCACCTTTCTATCACCCTTCCAACCCTTATTCTACCCTAATCCCTTCCAATTCCACAACACTAGGTAAGAGAGAAAGAAAGTCAGAGGAAAAGTGGGACATAGACGTCTTTAAACTACTTTGTACTGGTTAGAGTCATTGACTTCCTGGGGCAAGTCCAATCTTTGTCATCAGAGTCAGAATATCCAGCAGTCCAGCAATCCAGCAACAGCAAAGGCAGCAACAGGGACCAGCAGCAGCCCCAGGAAGCAGCAGGGGAGCAACATCTGCCACAGGCCTTCTCAGGGTTCTCCCATTTGTACCCTTTCCAGAGTCCCCAGAAGTAAACTGTCTGCGGCTGACAAAAAGTCACAACCCTTCTAGGGCACGAGAACCAAGGTAATGGCTATAGGCAAATGAAGAACCTCATATCCAACACCTGGGCTTAAAACAAAATATATTCACATAACGTAACTGGGTTTTTAAAGAAACCAAAATTCTCCCTAGAGATATCCTTTTCCCAAAGCATGAACAATGGCTCATTTATATTGGAATATTTTGTTTCCTTCTCTAATAAAGATCTGCAGACCACACCCCAGGCCTTACAGACTAGGGCAGACACCTCTATTTTCAGCAATCTCTCACACAGAGAACCACCAATTTTGATTTAACTTGTTACAGCAGCCCCATGAGAGCAGTACAAGGTACTTTATTATCACTATGCAGATGAAATTGAGGTGAACCTAAAATTGGCATAAACATCACTCACACTTAAAACAGCCTCACTGCAGCTGTTAGTTGAGCAACATTTTGCCATTTCATATGGACCTTTGTAAATGGGAGTTTGTTATCTACTCAGTGTGTGACCTGGAAATATCTTTTGTCTTAATTCCCTGTGTCAGAACTAACTGAATGCTGTCCTTGTTCCATTGCAAGTCAGGTGACCAGCTAATGTCCCCAGTCCTAGAAGCACTACCCGGTGAAGAAAGCTCAAGTCTCCAAGAATCCTCACCCCTTGTCTCTACTAACGGTATTCCTAATGCCTGTCTCTACCCACATAATCAAAGACAACAGGAGGTCAAGAAGGAAATAAAACTTAAACCCCTAAACATCACCAGGCAGTGGTGAGTAGTAGCTCACGCCTCTAATCTCAGCACTACAGAGGCAGTGGCTGGTGGATCTCTGAGTTAGAGGCCAGCCTGGTCTTCAGAACTAGTTCATGACAATCAAGACTACACAAAGAAGCCCTGTCTCAAAAAGACAAAACAAGACAAATAAATAAACCTTTAGGTTTATGAAGTTTGAGAGAGAGAGAGACCTGTGAATATCGTAACCCAGAAGATATCTTATTTTTAAAAAAAAAAAGAAGGTAAAATTCATCAATTTAACAGCCTAAAGCCACAGTTCTTCATATGCTTCACCTCACTGTATTAATACTGCCAGTGCTGCGGCGCTACATATAAGAAGCCCCCGTGCACCAACATCACAACTTGTACTGTGTATTTACACCACTCTCCAAATGTCAAGTAAACACCACTGTTATTAATTTCACATACATGGAACCTACAGTCAGTATATCTGTTCAGTAAGAAATAAATAGCTTCCAATGGGAGGATACCTGAGAATGAATGAGCACTCCCTCAAAGTATCTCATTCAGCACTCAGAACTGATCAGTTATTGTGACTGTCATTCTCCATTTTTCCAGGTAAGGTTCAGTAATTACAGGACCATCTACTAATTTAACATGTATTTACTAAGTAGCTATGTAGACACACCAAGCACTGAAAATGATAAAAGCCAAAAAGACATTCATCTTAAATGAAATCCATTTCAATTAAGTATTTTCCCAGAAACAGAAAAAAGTGAAAAGATGTGTCGCAAAATGTTAGAAGTCTACATTTTGTAAAGAATGACTTGGGTTTTTTCCCTTATTTTTTTTTCATTTTTCTATGGTGAATATTATCATTGTAATCATGGAAAGAAGTCCCTGTAAAGATAATATTTTCATCCTTGACTTCTAAGTTAGTAACACAGTCAAATTATCAGCTCTGAGAACAAGTTAGATCTCAGCGAGTTCATTGGCACTAAGGATAGATTCAGATATTGGGCTACCAGAATTGAAAATCCCATTTTATCACTGCTACCCCAAACTGCCACTGGTGATATTTTCATTCACACAGTGATTTGTTAAAAACAAACAAACAAACAAAAACGCTTAAATTTTAGTTACAGACTTCAGAGGGAAATGTCCACCAGGTACCATGTGAAACTAGACATTTGCCATCTGTGGCATCTACTAAAGTTGCTGGTGGCCTTTTCTCCCTCCTTCTCTTCTTCACCCATGGATCTCTGCAGCAAAGGAAGCATGGAGGTAGTATCTGTGATCATCTGATGTGATATCCTCTGAAAAAGTGCTTCAGAAGCAATAAAGTGCTTCTCAAAATAATCATCACACAATTAATTACATCTGCCCTTTCACTTAATTCTGAAACATAACTACTCCATCCTGAAAATGATACCATCCAAGGCTAAAAGGAAGCTCCAGACTTTCTCCTTAACTAAATTACTCATTTGCAATAGAAATATAGAGCCCAATATTTCAAAATCTCCTTCCAATACCCTCCAATTCATAATATTGGTGTGTTAGTATGTCTACTTATAACTGATGTTCTTTTCAGTTTTGTAGCAAAAATCTCATGAAGCTTATTAGAATTATTCTGATTTTTCTAACTTCATAAGTATGTTCAAAGTCCACTACTCACATCAGGTCAGAAATCAGCAGCAGTACAGCGACATTCCTGCCAGCCTGTGTGACTTACTGAGCAAAGAATAAAGAATTAACACTGACCAACATGTTCATTTACTGTTGTAATTAGGCTTGTGGGATTTTTTTCTAAATCTCAAAGATAGGACAATCATTAACCTCTTACTATAAACCTTACAATTGTTGCTTTAAGCCTAGTAATTATTCAGAAGCAAAATTTCCAGCTTTTTCTTTCTGTTATCTTTCTTTGTGCTTTATCCAGAATGGACCTGGTTTAAAAAAAAAAGACTGCAGCAAAGACAGGGTACCAAATCCTTTTGGGTTTTCTACTTTCCTGTAATTCCAACCTTTCTTTATATACAGTTTAGTTTCTGCTGTCAAAAGTTAAAATTAAGCCGGGCGGTGGTGGCGCACACCTTTAATCCCAGCACTTGGGAGGCAGAGGCAGGCAGATCTTTGTGAGTTCGAGGCCAGCCTGGTCTACAAAGCGAGTCCAGGACAGCCAGAGATATTCAGAGAAACCCTGTCTCGAAAAACCAAAAAAAAAAAAAGGTTAAAATTAGATACTTTCCCCTCCCCACAAGTACCCAGCCCAGTCAAGTAACAAGACCCAGGACCCTTAGCCTGTAGTGCACCCTTTGTCATCTGCCACCACCTGCCCAGACAGTGACCAGTGGCAAATGCAGAGACTCATGGCCGCTCAATATGTTTACGATAAAGGACAGTTGAGAGATTGGCACTAAACAGGGCATTTATGCCACCACTTCTGAGACAGAGGAAACACTGCAAAAGGGTGGAAAGACTTTAAGAACTGTGAATTTAAACGGGCTGCAAAATGCTATCTACCTTCAAGGCACTGCTCAGCCATTGCAAACACTACCTCTCAGCAGCCAAGGTTGCCTGCACAAGGCTGGGCCTGTCAATCGTCATCCATGCATTGAGATGGGCTCATAGCACCCTACTTCTCCCTGCTAAACCATTGGCTACTGATGGAGTCTGAGGAAAGAAAGTCTTCAGTTGCATACCCACTGTTGAGACCACCGGGCTCCAGTGGCTAATTCCAAACCTGAAGCCACACAAACTGATTAAAACCCATGGGTAGCAAACAAAAGGCGTAAGTGTGGACTTTAGGCAAGCAGTGCAGGTAGCAGGGGTGGGAGGAACATTATAAGAAAGGAGGAGTCATAGTAAACAGTCAATACTATATGCATGTATGAAATCATCAGAAAACAAATTTAATCAATGAAAAATTAAAATTACAATGTTTAGTTTTTAAGACCTTAGTTGAATTTATTTGTTATTCAAGAATCAGGCAAAACTTGGGTCTACAAAATACAATGGTTGTTCCAGTGAGCTGAGCAGACTCAGAGAGCTGAAAAACAGAAAAAAAAAAAAAAAATCACAAGAAGTCTGTTCGCGAAAGATCACCTTCCTTGCGGAGAAACAGAAAATTAACCACCTGGTTGAAATCAGGTTTACTTTTCTGAAAGGATTAAAACAAGAAATTTCAGTCAGTTCAGCTGCACTACCCTGTCTTGAAACTCAGTGTTTAACTCTTATTTTGCTAGTTTATCAGAATAAAGAAAAGATATGTATCTCAGTTACAGTTGGGTGCTAGAGAATTTTGGTGAATGACTCCACTTCATTGGGCTGGTGAGTCACCAATCATCTTCTATAAATTTACAACACTGTATGAAATATTACTGTGAAGTGAAAAATCTACATCAGCTGAGGTCATCATTCTCAGAGTAAGAAACCATGTCATAATCTGATGAGAGAGCACGTGACTTAGAGCAAGCGCAAAAGTGAGACTTCAGCATACAGCATCACACCACCTATGGCTACCTGTGTACAGTGAGATCTTTCCGAAATCACAATAGAAAGGACAGAGGAAGAGGACAAAGAGGGAGAGGAAAACTATAGAAGGAAGAGGAAATGAAAGAAGAGAATTTTTAATTCATTGCCAAAACAAAGTTTTCACTTATCACGCACTAAAAGGATTAAGAGATTTGTAAGTGGGAAAGAGATGTGATGTTTTTCTCTAAATAGAGCTTCAAAGGCTCAGAACAGAGAAGGAAAAATATATTAAGAATCCATAAAAAAATTTCATCCTTTCCATGAGGGATGTGTTCAGGATTATTGCTTGTGCTCATAAATTGCATTGTTTGAAATGTTGTAAATAGCATCGACGGAGAAAAAAAAATGGTGAGTTCTAGAAAAATTGACAGTTTGATGCTGGCATCCAAAACTAATAGTAAATTCAATATATACTTTATTTTAAAGCAGTTATTTGTTATTTAAATCATAGGCATTACTGAAGACAAAAATACTACTAAATATGCATGTATGGTTGTAGAACAAATTTGTCCAAATATTAAAGCTCATAAGCTAATTATATATTCCCAGTGGTATGTATTTTTAATCCCTCGCTTTAAACATTATTTTTTTTTGGTTTTTTCGAGACAATAAATCTTTTTATCCAACAAAAATCCAAAGACCATTCCCAAAACTTGAGAATTCTTCTTCAAGGCCAGGCCCCTAAACTAGCTAGTCTGTCATCTACTACTAGTATACTGTAATTTCAGTATTGAGTGCTATATCCCAAAGTACTGTACTCCACATGTGCTGAATAGCTAGGTAACTGTCACTGAGTATGAGTAATGTTTTTGTATTGTCAACTTTTGTCCTCTCCTCATTCAGCCCTATAAGGAGAGACTCTCGTTGTGCCCTGATTTGCATTTATTCTGTGGCATGCTTTGCTAGTAATGGCAGAGGTGAGTTTCGAGTGACCCAGTAGTCATCCTACGGGGCCCTTTGTCTGACTCACCACACCTGGAAGAAATGATAAGCAGCTAAAATATCAACAGATTCCTGCACTTCTGAGGAAGCATGTATATGACAAGCACATCAGGCAAAGAGATGTATTTTCTTGACATTCTATCTTTAAAAATACAGCTTCTTTTTCTCATCACTTAGAAGCTATTAGATAAAGTATTCTATTTTGTGATTGTCCCAATTGTTGCTTTTCCAGGCAGTTCTGGAGTCTTTAGCTATTAGATGTTCATGCAACATATTGGGGGACTTCTTGATTACCATCCAGAGAATACGGTGTCTTGTGGTGGCAATGATACATGGTCAATAAAGCTTAAAGGAAATGGTGCCCAGAGTGATCTTTGACCCCTAGACATCAGATGATGCCTGTTCCACATTAGAATCCTTCCAAGGCTTCCAGCCAGCAGAGGTCAAAGTCTCCACCATCTAGTCCAGCTGTCTTTTCGTCCTCCTCCTCATTCCTCCTTTTCCTCCCTCTTTCATGTCTCCCTCTTCCTCTCCTATTCTCTCCTCTTTTCTCTGTCTTTCCTCCCTCCTTCCCTTCCTCATTCTCTTCATCATTCAGGTCACATCCGGGTGCCCTTTGAAACCCATTTATCTCTGTTTTGTCACTTCTCCTCATGTCTATTGTCCTGCCTGAACTTAGATTTTATGTTCACGTATTTCCTTGTTTCCCTCTCCCCACAGTCTCCAAAGTCTACCCCTGGATCTTGTTTACTACAGTAACTGCCACACCACTTTGCACAAAATAACTACCTGTTGAGTTGGGATAGTCAAATTATTCAAGATGTATAAACTCACAGACTACTCCCCCAGCTGATCACTAAGAAACAAAACTCAGTTTGCTTTCCTATCTCCTTGTCTGTGTCATAAGTTAGGGACGGGCCACATTTGCATTCAGTGCCTCAGGGCTGGAAGTTTGAAAGTCAAACTCTTCCCTCTCACTTGCTTATTTAGTTCTATTCCTTTTATATTGGTGTCAGCATTTACAATAAAGTAGTTTTCTCCTACAAAACAGCCAGAAGTTAATAATTTCAAACAGCTCTCATTTTTTTTTTGCAGCCAAAGCACTACTGATCTGAAATGTTGTATTACTGTTGCTGTGCTTACTAAAAATACACACACACTGAAAACCCGCTATACCCATCCATGGCACTGAGTTGAATCTTAATAGAGCACTGGAAAATGTCTCATACGTTATTTTACAACTGAAAAAGGAAGAATGCCTGTGATTGTACAACAGATATGTGAAAATGTCCGTGCTCACGGGGAAGATATTAGCGAGCCACCCACATCTGTCTTCAAATGTAGTATAACTTTAGAAACAGCCATAGACGCAATCACTAGAGGTACTCACGACTAGTTGGGCAGGTGAAGGAAGTGTGGTAGTTTCAAGAAACAACACACCCAACCCCTGAACATGCCCAGACACTCTCCAATAACTGTAGAGACCAAAGCCTGCTTCATCTGCACGGAAGATGAGATGTTCCACAAGAAGTCATCTGTGTTGCAAATTGCAGGGAAGGGTAAAGAGGAAAGTTTCCTTTGCCTTAGTTTCTAGTTTCCCAAATATCACAGATTTGTTTAAAAAAAAAAACAAAGCAAAGCAAAAAAACATTTAGTGAACACACAGAGGTTTAAAGACTTTTCTTAAACCACAGCCTTTTTGCTACAATTCTCTTAAAAACAAGTTCTAACTCCCATCACCCTTGAGATATTATTCTTCCTTTTACAGACAAAAGCCCAAAGGCAGGTAGGAAATGACTTGTCAGAAAACATCATGAGTTCCTGAAATTAAGCAGGACTCAAAGGGGAAAAAACATCCGATGCTCTGTGATACGGTCATGTCAAAGTTACACTGAGAGAGGCTAGTAATGTGAACTTTGATCTTGTTCTTGACCCATTCAGTTAATCCTAAGAAACGTAAAGTTTCTTTTTTTTTTTCTCTTCTTAGTTTACTGATCTATTTATTCTTTTTTATTTTTATTTATTTATTTTAACATTCCATTCACAGCCCCTCCCTCTTCTCCTCCCAATCCTCCTCCCCCACCATCTGCCCCCATTCACCCTTCCCCTTATTCTCAGAGAAGGGACTTCCCCACCAACCCACCCCAGTACTTCATGTCCAACCAGAACTAACTGCAACCTCTTCTACTGAAGCCAGTCAATGTGGCCTAGCTATGGGAAAGGTATCCGACTGTAAGCAACAGAGTAGGTGTCAGGGATAGGTCTCTGCTCCAATTGCTAGGGGGCCCACATAAAGGCCAGACTGTCCCTCAGCTCCATGAGTATACAGGGCCTGGGTTTAGTCTAGCATGTTCTTTGGTTGATGGTACAGTCTCTGTGAGCCCCCATGGGCCAGGATTAGATGTCTCTGTTGGTCTGTGTGTAGTTCTTGTTCCCTTCCAGTGCCTCTGTCCTTCCCCTAACTCTTCCACAAGACACTTAGTTCTTTGTCCAGTGTGTGGCTGTGAGTCTTAGCATCTGTTTCTATCTTTTGCTGGATGAAGGACAGTCATGCTATGCTCCTGTCTGCAAGCATAGCATAGCATCATTAATAGTGTCAGGGATTGACTCTCTTCCATAGATTGGGTCTCAAGCTGGGGCAGTCATTGGCTGGCCATTCCCTCAATTTCTGCTCCAAATGTATTCCTACATGTCTTACAGGCAGGGTAGGTTTTGGGTCAAGGGTTTTATGAGTGGGTTGGTGTCCCCCTCCCTCCGCTGGCAGTCCTACCTGGCTTTAGGAGATGACCACTTCAGTCTCCATATACTCTGCTAGATTTACCCATATATCCTCTCAGGAGCCTACCCCATCACAGGTCTCAAGTTTGTCCCAGAGATCCTTCCCCCATCAGTTTCTCTTCTCTCTCCAAGCCCTACCACCTCTCACCCCTGCTTTCCCCCACCTGATCCCTACCTTCGTTCCCCTTCCCAGCCCCCCTCCTGCCTAGTTCCTTCTCTATATCTATTTCTAATGTCTATATTTTTCCCTTTCTGAGCAAGATTCAAGTGTCCTCCCTTGGGTCTTCCATATTACTTATCTTCTTTGTGTCTGCAGATTGGAGGAGGGTTATCCTGTACTATATGGCTAATAACCACTTTAAGTGAGTACAATCTTTGTTTTTCTGGGCCTGGGTTACCTCACTCAGGATGATCTTTTCTAGTTACATTCATTTTCCTGCAAATGTTATGATTTCTTTGCTTTTAATAGCTGAGTAATATTCCATTGTGTAAATTACCAAGCTTTCTTTATCCATTTGTCACTTGAGGGACATCTAGGTTGTTTCCAGGTTCTGGCTATTACAAACAAAGCTGCTATGAACATAGTTGAATAAATGCCCTTGTGGTATGATCTAGCATGCTTAGGGAATATGCCCAGGAGTGTTATAGCTGGGTCTTGAGGCAGAACTATTCCCAGTTTTCTGAGAAACTGCCAAATTCATTTCCAAAGTGGCAGAACAAGTTTGCACTCCTGCCAGCAATGGAAGAACGTTTCCCTTGCTCCACATCCTTCCCAACATGTGCTAAGATCAATAATTAATAAAAGGGACCTTATGAAACTGAAAAGCTTCTGTAAGGCCAAGAATACTGTCAATAGAACAAAACAGCACCCCACTGATTGGGAAAAGATAGTCACCAACCCCACAACTGACAGGGGGCTAATATCCAAAATATATAAAGAACTCAAGAAATTAAACACGAGCAAACCAAATAACCCAATTTAAAAATGGGATGCAGAGCTAAACCAAGAATTTCCAACAGAGGAATCTCTAATGGCTGGAAGCATTTAAAGAAATGCTCAATGTTCTTACTCATCAAAGAAATGCAACTCAAGAGGGCTCTGAGATTCCATCTCACACCTGTGAGGATGGTTAAGATCCAAACCTCAAGTGACAGCAGGTAAAGTTTCTATGTAGAGCAGGCCCTCCCTGGCTGTGATGAGATAAGATGAGAATAGTGTTCCACAGTTCCTAGCTCCCAAGTAAGACAGTTCATTATCCATTTGGATGTGAATTGCATGATTTCTTTGTTTCTGATAGCTGAGTAGTATTCTATTGTGTAAATGCACCACAATATTTTTGGGTGGAAAGAGATGTAACTTGACGTAATAAATAAACATTATACTAATAATAAAAAACTCAGATTCCATGGCGGTGGGGGGGAGAGAAAGAAAGTTCATTATCACCAGGGACAGCCCGAGGCTGCTGGCTGTGATTTTTCTCCACTTGTCCTTCTCTCTTTCTTTGATGTCCCATGCCAATCTGAATTTTCGGGGACTTCCAGAATGACTTTCAGATACAGGAAGTGAATACCAGAATCTAAATCAGCCTGATGGGACTCTTGTATACTACCTTCACTTTGGAAAGAAAGAGCAGTTACAGCTCAGGGGAGTTTCTCATCCTCTTCGCTGATGTAAGTGACAGAAGAGAGGAAGGGAACTCTGTAGTTCCCTACAGAAACAGCTTATCAATAGGACTGAGAGATTTGGAAAACAAACAATCTCCTTCCTTGGAAAATCCCAATTTTATTGAGAAAGACAGTATGCATGAGTGCAATGGGTCACCATGAAAGATGGAGAAACTTTACAAAAGCACAAATCTGAGGGGAGTTTTGGGAAAAGTCTCTGAAGATACAGGTGCTAGTGTTCTCCTTTGTATTTTACACTTTATCTGTTTCCCTATGTCCAGAACATTTACCTAAATCTAGAGATGCAGCAGCCAACTGTGACCATGGGGTGGCAAACAAGAGATCAAAATCTCACATTTAGGGATAATGAAATGTAAAAAAACAAAAAAAACAAAAAAAAAAACAGGGCCCTAACAACATTCCTGGATTAGCCTGGTGTGTGTGTGTGTGTGTGTGTGTGTGTGTGTGTGTGTGTGTGTTAACACAAATTCCTAATATAAACTAATTAACTCCTAATATAAGCTCTATTCTAAATTATATAGAAACTTCCCAATGTAAGATTAAATCATACATAATTATTATCATTATATAGTATTTAAAATGAAGCATAGTTGTCCTTGTCCAAAGTGATTTAGTTGTAGTTAGACATTACATAAGAAAATCTAGGATAAGGGTTTCCCACCACAATCCATAAAAGGATGTTACTGCAAAGCAGAACACTTTCAAGCCTTGCCTTTTGAAATGTGGTGAATGACTGCATCATTTAACAACACCCTCACCCCTTTTGGTGACAGCTTTATGGGTTTTGTTTTTAGCATGGATTGTTCCAACAGCCACAGTTTCTAGATCATTCTCTGGAGATAAGAAGAGAACCTTTCCCCCAATGAAGCCAGTCATCAGGGTCCTGCATCATGACCAAGCTTAGGAGGGTGACAGAATAGAGATGAGTTCAACCTTGTGATAGGAAGGACCTCCCTGTAGATGCCCAGGCATCCAGTTGTGAATAGTACCATTATTCAAAAATGTAAGGAGATTGATTACTACAAAAAGCAGAGTTCTTTTTCTAAAGAGAATAATGAGAAGATAGGGAAACGGGAGATATCTTACCTGAAAGTAGAAAAGGAGCATTTGTGTGAGAAAGAGGGCAGCCAAAAGGGGCAAGGGAGATGTGATAGTAAAGCAGGCGGAATGAATTAGAGCTAGGCATAATGCATGTGTATAAAAATGCCATAATGCAACTTGCTAGTTTGTACTCCAACTTTAAAAATTAACCTAAAAGGCATTTAAAAAGTGGGTGATCTCTCAGGCAATCTCCAGAACCTTTATCAGTTGCCGGTTGTAGCCCACAAAGAAGGCTTTTATATTTATCTCCTTTCCCCCAATACAAATAAGAGCAAACTGGAGAAACAAACATAGCTTATTTGTGTTTACATCTCCTACTACTGTTACCCACTGCTCCACAATGTGCATGTGCAACACACACACACACACACACACACACACACTCACACACACACACACACACACACACAAACATGCACAGACACACACACACAGGCACACACACTCATACATGAGGATTTAATAATCGACTTGGGGACTATGACTCATTTTCATTCTCTTTGTGTCTCTATTTCTTACAGTCTTTATCTCATTTTTTTTTTTCCTTAAACTATTGAAGCTATTTATGGAAATTCTCGAACCTTTATCTAAATTCTAGATCTACCACTTACTGGCTGTATGTCACATGCAAACTCTAGAACTTTATCTGTCTGGTTCTAATTTGAGAAATCAAGAAATAGAGGGCGCACTTCAGTGTTACTTGAGAGTGGCATGACTTGGGCAAGTCCCTGAGCCTCTGTGCTTCAGAGAGTCGGTTTGCTGATGAATTAAATGAAACATCTGGAACACTTACAAAGGTCTTCATGTAGCCAATGATCATCAGAAGCTATCACTTAAATTACCAAGACAATTTAAAGACACATTTCTAAAACTTGCTGAGCTTGATGCACTATTCCTTTTTCCAGAATTACAAAATTACAACAATGTATCCTTTTGTTGAACAGCAGATTGTGGGTAGCGTGCATTCTATATGTTACAAAATACCCTGCTCTCCCATTTCAAGTTGACTTAGTCCTTTCAATGGTTGCCTTTGCAGGATTGTCATGAGTCCAAACCAGGATAGACAGGTTCTGTAGTGACGTTTTCCTTCTCTAAATTTAGAATTAATTGACAGAGATTACACTAGAGGGAAAACACAATCTTCAAACTAAATACTAGGCCCTGATGGATACCCTACCATGCTTTTCCTGCTTGAATGGTTGCTCCGGGATGTTACCTCCCCATATCCCCCATCTCTTATTTCTCTTATAGATTATCTCCCCTCATCTGAGCTGCCGGTCTCTGACACCTCCATCCTGGGAATGCCAAGGCCATCTTCATCCCACCATTTTCCAGCTACAATAGGCAGGTTCTGTGGAGCTACAGATCGTGAGTTTGCATCTCTACCTGCTAGTCTCTTGATGAAAGGTATTTTACATCTTGAGTTCTCTTTTTCTTTTTTGTCACACGGCTGGGCTCAGTTTCTCGATTCTCACAAACCACTACCTATGTGGCAACAGTTGCTCAGTATTAGAAAAAATACTAAAGAAATATTGAATTCTTCCATCAGAAGAGCGCAACTTAGCCCTCATATGACTGATGAACTGAAGGGGGCTGATATGTAGGGCACCCCACACCAGAGGAGTACTATAGGTGCGAGACGGGGGAGAGGGTGGGAGGGTGGGTCTGGGAAGAGTACAGGGAGGAGAGTGTGATGGAGATGTAACTTGAAGTAATAAATAAACATTTAAAAAAAGAATGCAAAGAAAAGCTTCGAGGACAGATGTGGATACTACTGAACTGGAAGATGTTGCCATCACTGCCACGGGAAAGTTGTGGATAAACTGTCATGAGACCAAAGCTCAGTGCTGTAACTACAGCCCTCAAAATCTTCAATGTGCCCACCCCACAGGTATAACCAACCATCTTCATCAAGTAGAAGCACATCTGCTCAAATACCTCTCAAGAAATAAAAGAATTTATGCAAATTCTCACTCCCACTCAACTGAGTCTCAGCCCTGTAAAAAATACAATGACCCTGATCTTAGTATTTCTCTAAATATGTGTTTTCATTTTGAAGCAGTTTTTCAAAGCAGGAAGTAGAGTTTTCACTTCTGCAGTGGGATTCCCTCCATGTCTCCCTAAAGATATGACATCACTGCGTTCCCTTTAAACTTCTCAGATGGAGCCAAGTTCTTACACAGATAACATAATTCTGCTGGCTAAAATTCCTTAACTTCATGCTCCCCACCTCACTTTTGTTACTTAGTAGTCAGCTTGGCAGACACAGACTCAGCAGTCTTTGGGATGCTGGTGGGAAAGGTCCATCACACTTAGTATTTCTCAAGGGGAAAATTGTCTAGTGGTCAGAGTCAAGAATGAGTCACAGAGATGCCAATCCTAACCCAGGCTATGATTCATTCTGTGACCTTTGCCCTACACTCTCCACCTTGGGTTTCTCAACATATTGGGGTACTCGACTCCATTTGCTGCCCATAAATAATGAGCTATACTTAAGAGATTATTTGCAAACTAACATTGTAACACCTAATGTGTTCGAGGTTATGTGTCATCAACTTTAAAGCACAAATAGATGTTCATAACAAATAGTTTGCTAAAGATTAAACATCAGTTGAAGAAAGAATGCAACCAAAACCTTCAAGGATCAGGTCCCTCCAGTCATCTTTTGCTCCTGCCTTCAGAGATGTGTATGCTGAATTCAGTCCAGCCAGCTAAACCACCTAAATCAAGCTTAACTATGCCCAAGTGTACACTACATGGTAGAAATGAAATGCAGGCCACTCACAAGAATCACATGTATGCTTTTAAATTTTCTAGTAAGGACAGCTTTTTTAAAGTTAAGGTTAATTTCAGTAATACATTTTAACTTAACGTGTTCAGAACATTCATCATTTCAATGCCTAACCAACTTTGAATGGATTAAAGATCTCTTTTTCTGCTGTTTTTCCTCATACTCAATCTTCAAAGCATTCTTACACTTAGAGTATGTGTCAGTTTATGCTAGCCACAAACGAAGTGCTCTCATAGTCCCATGTGACTATCAGCTACCTTACTGGGCAACATAGGTCTGTACAATTATTAGTGTTTTAGTCTCCTGGTGCAGGTCAGCATAAATTAGCATGTGAAACTGAAGACCACAGAACTTTTTGAGCATAATACAGCACTACCACCATTTTTAAATGCTCTATGACCCTTTTCTGAAGATTGCCTCTCAGCCTTTCTATTCTATTCTGGGACCCCACTCAGATTAAATCTTTGAAGTTTTCTTTTTCTGTTTACATAGACTATCTAAGTATGCCTGGGGAAATTATCAGTAGGGGTTTTCTTATTACTTGGAAATTATCTTTAATTCCCAAAATTTCCTCCTTTTTTTTCCTGCTTTGTCTGAAAGCATTCCAACAGATATTAGCTTCAAAACAAGTGCAAGCTCATTCCATCATTGGCTGGTTACATCATGGGAAGAACAGGAAACTGTCATTCTTTTCACTCCCATCCACCTCCAGAAGCCATTGTCATTTTGCCAACACAAGGCTCACTCTCAACAATGTTAGGCCTTAACACAGTGTCCCCTTGAGTCCCTAAACACAGGAAAACATGACAAAGTTGAGACTCTCCACAGGTGGATGTTTTAATTTTGATTTGGTTATTACACATTTTATATAGGTATTGAATTACTATAATATACCCGTTACATACATACAGATACTATGTTTCAGGTGGCAAAATTAGTAAGTGACAGATGAATCCAACCTACACATCCAGAAAAATCTGTTGCTCTCTAAGAGAAATTATATTCCTTGGACTGTTAGATTCATTGCAAAAAAAAAAAAAAAAAAAGCTAGAACTACAATGGACATAGTAATCTGTTTAATATATAACATGAATATACTTCAAATTTCTCCTGGAACTAACTTTTTTCCTGACAGTAAGCAGCAGAATTTAACTATAATAATTCATAAGTAAAACTGGAAGTTGGTTACAAAAGCAAAATCTATGCCACCAGAACTGATTATTCAACTTACAGATCTCTGTTTAGTATTTCTTTTAGGTAAGGAATGATCCTGCAATTCAGCAGAAAGTCAAAACGGTCATGACAACAAAAATAGAGGAAACAAGCTAAAGACTCAAAAAATTAAGAAAAAAGCAGAAAAAAGTTATATAAAAGAAATTTCAGTAGGTTACTAACTAACTGTGCGTGGGTGCGTGCGTGCATGCATATTTGCAAACTAAGAACAATGCCTTTGGACACTTCATCATCTTGAGATCTCCCAGATTTACAAAACAGGATACAGATGCCAGAAAAGATGCTTGAAATCAGCTTCCATGTGCCACTATGGCTATGTGTTGGATGGAAAATGCCAAGGTTCTCAAAGGTCCACTCTAAGAGCCAGCGTGGTTTAGATCTTATAACTGATCTTCATTTGAAATTTTTAGCCAGTTCTTAGATTCCTTAGGTACTCAAAAGAGAAAAAAAAAATGTGACCAAACGAACAGAGATGTCTCAGAAGAAAGAAGCTTATGAGAAAGAGGTGGAACAACTCCACAGGAAAGAAACTAGCTGTTAACAGTCCTCCCAGTCATTCCCAACTACACCCCCTCCTTCTGAGAGTAAATTCTCTCTGCCTCTGGCACTCAGATCTTGACAAAGGTTAGAACAAATCTGACTGCTTCCCCCTCAGTTCACACCCAGCCACACATACCATCACCAAGGAGATCCTGAGAACGCAAAAGAACCATAACAAAGATAGCCAGGGAAGCAGAACTAAACAGTTCAATTCTAGACTTACAACAATGTATATGTAAACCACTGTCTCCTCCCACCACGCACAACCCTGCCTACATGTAGGGCTATTATGAGTATGAGTGCCCCCATGAATTGGCTCTGCAGACATAGTTCTCAGTTTACCATGCAAGCAGGAGTACCTCAATTTCGGCCACAGCACCCACTTAAAAATCTGGGCACAATGGTATCCCCTTTTTTTCTTATTTTTTAATTTATTTTTTATTTCTTCAAGTTACATCTCAATCGCAATCCCCTCCCTACTCCCCCCTCCAGTCCCACTCTCCCCCCCCTCTTCCCCCTGAACCATCCCATCCACTTCCTTTTTTTTAAGTTTAACATATATCTTTTTCCCCCCAACAGCTCCCCCTTTCAGTCCAAGAAATGGCTCTTTGGGGAAGCTGAGACAGGAGGTCCATATACTTGCTGGCCAGATAGTGTAGACTAATTAGTGCATCCCAGGTTCCAAAAAGAGTTGTGTCTTAATAAAGCAAGGTGCACAGGTCCTGAGTACTGACACCCTAGGTTGGCTTCTGCTCTCTAACGTGTGTACATGCACCCATATAGATATCTACACCACACGCCACACGCATATGAACACACGCATATGAACACACACCAAGTGAAAGCACCGTAACTTGGACATGAAATATAAATGTGGGCTTTATTGCTGTTTTTTAACGTTTATTATTTCAAGTTACAGCTCCATCACAGTCCCCTCTCTCCACCCCTCCCGGTCCCCCTCTCCCACCTATCCTACTCCTCCAGAGTGGGTTGCCCCTACATATCAGTCCCCACTCAGTTCAACAGTCATATGAGTGTTAAGAGCTTCCTCTTGCACTGGGGGCCTATATGGAAACTCCCCAAGACAAAGTGTCTCACTAACTGGTAACAAGATCTGTGTTCCTGTTCCTTTAAGGTTATTATTGTGAGAATTTCATACATACATATTGTTCACATCATCTCTACCCCCTCCTCCTTCTACCCTCCCACTCTTTCCTTGTCCTCTCAACTCTAAAGTTCAAGACCACTTCTTCTATAACTCCTATTACGCACACACATACCTCTTGTTCAATAATTCTTGTTACAGTCATACATATATGTAATATATATATACACACATACTGAGTTTCTCTTATGCACATGTACCTATGGCTGACCATTTGGAACTGGATAACCTATCAGGTGTTCATCCCTGAAGAGAACTTATTCTCTCTCTCTCATAAGCCATTGGTTGCCTATATTTGAGTTTTATTATTGACAGAAGTACGTCTTTATGTCTGTATTTTGTAACAAATATAATAACCACAAATCAATCAGGAAGACATCTAGCTCTTTGTCATGGGTATTTGTCACCTGATGACTTAAATCATCTTTGGTTCTGGGAGAGAAACTCTCCCTTAATCCTTAATGTCCCAAAGGAATGACACAAAGCAATAAGACATCAACTGGTACCTGTAGTCTGGAAGCCCCAACCACCATACAATTAAACTGTGCTGCTCTATCTTTGCAAAAGTGACATAAATTCCTTTCCCCTTGATGCGGCTGACTCCATCTCTAGCATCTGAACTGCTTTGAAATACATTGTCTCTGCAGCAATAAAGACAGAAAGGTACTTCCAGGAGGACTTGCTGTTTCTTGAGATTTGTAGCCACAACAGTTATTTGTTTAAACTGGCAGGAACTCAAGAGTCCAGGCAGCCTCAGGGCTCTCAACAATGTTCTGAAAGTACACCGGTTAGCATTCAGATTTCATTTCATTTCAATAGGACCAGCGCTGTGAACAGTGGGTAAGTTCCTTGCCAGTTAATGATGCCTAGTGTCATTGGCACACTGCATTTTATAATGGTTGACATAAGCATTGTTTTGAAAGTTCAGCTAAATAATCAAGCTCTGCATATACCCTTGCTTGCATTCTCTCTATAGAACACTGAAAACAAAACCTACCCATTCACATTCAGAATGTTAGTCCACATAAACCGTGGTGGTGTCTTCACTGCAATATGAGAGTGAGACATATGTTTTATTTTGGTAATACCCCAATATCTTCATACTCACGTCCAATGAGTGAATTAATGTGGATGATTAGTTTTATGTTCAAGAGTACATTGTCATCATCAGTAATATGTATAATTTCAACCAGAAATTTACTTCATGTTAGACCAAGGATTCCAGAACTCAACGTTTATAACATTATGCCATGTGTTATGAATGTTTAGGAAACATACCATGCATTTGATTCTAAAAATCTGGCTCTTCTATTTTTGTACATATGTGTATTTGTGTGGTATACGTGTGTGCATATGTGCATGAGTATGCATTTGCACACATGTGTGTCTGTGGGGACCAGAGGTCAACTCTGGGGACCCTCCTCTATTGCTCTCCATGTCATTTTATTAAAAACAGTATATTTCATGGAGCCTGAATCTTGCAATTTATCTAGGATGACTGGTTGATGAGCCACTGGGATACACCCTTTTCCCCTCCCAATCCCCACAACTGGGGTTACAGACATATAACCACATACCCTGCTTTTTATGTGAGTGTCATGATCCAAACTCAGGTCCTCAAAGTTGCACAGCAAACACCTCACCCAGTGTATCATCCCCCAGCATTATATGGTGAATTATTTATATTTACTTGTCATAGTTGGAAGAATCAACTCTGGCTTCCACACACAAGCTGTAGCATGCACATACCATACATCCATTCACACATGCGAAGAAAGCATAAAATAGATAAATGTATTTTTTTAACTTTTAAAAATAAAAACCAACTTTACAAATTTGGGATAAATTAGAGTAAGTTAAATACTCTGTCTTGTCCCAAAAATAACACACCAAGTATCACCAGTTTCCTAGAATCTATTTATAATTACAGAAATATAAAGAAAAAATTCTTCTCAAAATAGTAAGTACAGACATTGACTTCATGTATTTGTGACTGTTCATAAGATGTAGGTTAGTAGACCAATATTTTTCAACTTTTCATGTTTTACTTACTGAAACTCTCTCTGTGTGATCAGTATTTTAGTGCCAAAACCAGACTATTTTTGCCTTCTTCCTGTCTCTCTGGGTATAGACCACACTACCACATAACTTGATTGTCACTGAGTCACTGTACCTATGTTCAAGGTTCTATTATTTTACTTCTCAATTGACCCCACATCACAAGTGGAATAAAGCAGAAGTGGCATCATTAGTGAGTAAAGCCTACAAAAATCAGATTAACTATGGGACAATACTGCAGGACGTGTAGGAAATAAAACGTGTACAGTGTCCTATCATTCTAAGACATCTTGGAACACAGCCTTCATAATAAAGGACAATTATGTACATCACACATTCTAGTTTCATTCTGTTACTGTGACAAAACATTTGCACCAAAAGCAACTTTGGAAGTAAGGGGTTTATTTGGCTTGTACTTCAGGTCACTATCCATCACTGACCAAAGGTAGGGCAGAAACTCAAAGCAGGCATCGGAAGCAGAAACTGTAAAGGAACATTGTCTGCTGGCTCACTCTCTGGCTCACTTCAGGTTTATGTTCAGTTATCTTCTTTATTCAACTTAGGGAATTGTACCACCCAGAGTGGGCTGGGCCCTCTTATATAATTATCAATCAATATAATCCCTCACAGACCAGCCTGATAAAGCTAATTATTCAAATTATTTTCTTTTTCCAAGTGATTAGAGACTCTCAAGTTGACAGTAAATACCAAGACACTATATGTGTTTTATGAATGCATCTACTGGTAAACACTTAGGTTTATTATTTTGTTTGTTTGTTGATACTGTATTTTAATTACAGCATTTCTTCCTTCCTTTTCTTTCCTTCAAATCCTCCAATATATGCCTCCCCACTCTTCTTCAAATTCATGGCTTCTTTTTCATTCGTTGTTAATACATGCACATATGTATGTGTATACATATGTGTTTCTAAATGCAACCTGTTGAGTCAATATAAACTTGTATGCATGTTTTACATAATCAGTATACTCTTCCCTGAAGAGAGCAAGCTTTCCAGCTCTAAACTTCACTTAGTTGCCTATAGCTGTTCGTGTAGAGTAGAGGCCTCCTTGGGTCTTCTCTGCTCAGCTTGGCATGTTCACTGGTGTCCTTCCTTGTTCATTGTATCTTTGGGCAGTCATGTTGGTGAAATTTTATGGGTGTACCTTCTGACATTACTAGAAGACACAATCTCACACCAAACTCTCTAATCTTCTGGCTCTTTTAATCTTTCCACTGCCATCTCCCCCTTCTGCAGTGTTCCCTGAGCCTTGGGTGTGGGAGTGTTTTGTAGATGTTTCATTGGGGCTCCACAACTCTGCATGTTGACCATTTGTGGCTTTCTGTAGTGGTCTCCATCTGTGACAAAGGGAAATTTCCTTGATGAAGGATGAAGACTACACCTATCTGTGGGTATAAGGGCAAATGTTTAGAGACTATTGTTAGGGAATATTGTAGTTTAGTAAGTTAGTGATTGCAGAGTCTCCTGCAATAATGATATCATTATCACTGACCAGATAGCTATGGTTGAAGTATGAGGCACGGACCCTCTTTTGAGCAGGTCTTTATTAATTCCAATTAGTGGGTGTTTTGGTACTGCAAAAAAAGGTATGTGTGCCATTACTACAACCTTAGGGTTACCGTGTCATTCTGGTCATTGATATTGTTCATAGGTATTATAGCTGGGTAGGACTGTTGATTGTCTCCCTCCTTTGGGAGCTTGCATGGCACCTTCTAGTGAAACCTAGTCCTCAGGGAAGGTGCCATTCATGTCAGTTCCAGCTCAGGATCCTGTTCCTGAAGTGTTTGGAGTCTTCAGCAAAAGAGAGGTGTCTTTCATGCTTAGGTTAATTCTTTACTTTAGAGATTGTTTATACTGCTGCAATACTCATGAGAGTGCAGATTTTTCTTCAACATTCTAACTTCATCTCCTAACACTATATGCTTTCTATGGAATTAATAGACTATCTCACATGGTGTGTGTGGTGTGTGTGTGTGTGTGTGTGTGTTGTATTGTTTGTATGCATACATGTGTGGACAGGTGTATTCATGTGTGTAAGTGCCTATGTGGGGCATAGATCAACTAGTTATCTTAATTTATAGATTTCAGCCTTATGTTTTTGTTGAGACAGCATCACTCCCTGAACATGAAATTGATGAATTTGTTTAGGCTGACTGACCAATGAGCTTCAGAGACCTGCCTGCCTCCATTTCCCTACTAGCCTACTAACCATTAACATAATAACCCACCCCCTCTCCCATCTCTGGGTTAGAAATACTTGCTTCCATCCCCAGCTCTTACATGAGAACTGGTGATCCAAAGACTGATGCTTGCAGAGCAGGAACTGGAAAGACTGAGTGCCTTAGATGAGGATTTATAATCTAGGGTTATAACAGAGCTGGGCATTGTGGGAAGCACATGCAACCTATGAAGTCGTGTTTTTAAATTTTTCTGAATGCCTTGAAGATGGAGAGAATAGATTTGTTATCACCTCAGGGGATCCTTGAAACCAAAGTGTTTAAAACACTCAGTCTGGAGTCTTTCCTCCCTCCCATGTTATTGTGCACACTCTATAAAATAGATGGAGAGTGTGGTGTGTCTGACTGAGTAGGAAACATTGGTTAATCTTTGATTGGTTCTCCAAAGATGACAGAGAAGTTAATGCACTAAATAAGAAAATGTGTTAGGGAAAAAAGTATGGGCAGAAGCTTACAGTCCAACATAGGAAGGAGAAGATTAAAGTGAAAGACCGAGAGATGAACTTACAGCTAAGGAATTTGTCTACCTTATGTGACTGAAGCTAGTAGAGGCATCATAAAATCTAATTAGAGACAGCGCAGGTGTCAAAAAGCATAGCGAGGAGCTGCAAACACCTGGCAGGTTTTCCTAAAAAGCCATGATAAATAGTTTTCCTCCATTGATTATGCCCTGGCTAAGCTCTCACTGTTGGAAACTGCATCATAGTATTGAAAAGAGCAGCCTTCCGTTCTGGAGGTACTGAGATGGCAAGTTTTCAATTTTGTAAGCTAGTAAAGTACCCGATAACCTTTCGTTCCATAACCAATCTTTGCATGACTGTGCCCAGAGACAAGGGTAGGAATGGAGGATGGTGGAGCTGTCTTTTACATTTTAATTTTCCAAGTGACTGGCATTAAAAAAGAATCAGCCAACCATATTCTTAGATTACCATATGTGTTCTCAAACATCTAGTTACAAATTGGGCAAGTGAGTCACAACACAATAAACAGTGATGAAAGCCAACAGTACGCAGGTTGATTTCAAAGTGAGGTAATAAAAGTTTAACACAAAAGTCTACCATTCATCCAACAAAGGAAAGAAAAAACATTTGTTTCTGATCAATAAATATAATCATCTAATAAGGAATTTTTTAATATTTTATAAATCAATTTCTACTTTATTTCCTTGTGCTATGCTTATACTATAAATCACTGCTTTAAGTTCATTTGCAACATGAAATTCCTAAAATATATGTCTATTCTGTCTAGTCTAAGGCTCTTGGTCACCCAAACAGTGTCAGGTAAGGGTTCTATCTCATAGAGTGGAGCTTAGGTCAAATCAGATAATCCTTGGTTAATATCACAGCTTTGTGCCATCATTACCCTAACATATCTTGCAGTCATGAGAACATTATAGATGTTCTATATGGCTGGTGATTACTTATGTCTTTTGGTAGTGTAAAAAGTACCTTCCTGTGCCAAAGACCTTAGGGCATGGGGTGAAGGCTCTACGTGGACACCAGCTCAACTTCTCCATGTTTAATGAATTTTGTAGGTGTTCCTTTCAGTTTGTCGAGAGCAAACTATGAGCATGGGGTTTTTAGGGATCCCCCTTGGACTGTTTTTATCAATTACTCACTTAGATAGAACCCAATCCCAGTACTGCCACATAACCCAGGGCTTTGTTCGGAGAAGCTTCCTACTACAGCAGATTGGAACAAATACAAAGGCGCAGAGCCAAACTCTACACAGAGAGTGAGAGACCTTGGCACAGTCAGCCCTAAATGGGATGGCTCTATCAAATTCCTTCACTTGGAGTTTAGAGAACCCCACGGAGGAGGAAGCAGAAAGAATATAAGAATCAAAAGGGGGGAGAACAGCCAGAAAACAAGACCCTCTAAATCAAGGTGATCGAAGTTCACATGAACTCATGAAGACTGAAGTAGAATTTACAGGCTCAGCATGGGTCTGCATCAAATCCTCTGAGTATAAATTATGGCTTCCAGTTTAGTATTTTTATGGGATTCCTGAGTGTGCAAACAAGTGGGTCTCTGATTCTTATGGCTTCTCTTGGGTTCTTTCCTTCTGTTAGTTTATCTTATACAACTTCAATGTGATAGCTTTTGTTTTATTACATTTTGTTATATTTTATTACTATCTCTTAGAAACCTGTTCTTTTCTAATGAGAGACAGAAAAGAAGTGGATATGGATGAGAGATGGAGTAGAGGGTTGGGAAACTATAACTGAGATATATTAATTGAGAAAGGAATCTATTTTCTATAAAAAGGAAACAAGTGTATATGTGTGTCTTAGTCAGTGTTCTATTGCTGTGAAGAGGCACCATGACCATGTAAACTCTTATAAAGAAAAGCATTTAATTGGGGCGGGCGTAGAGTTTCAGAGGTTTAGTCCATTATCATTATGGCAGAAAGCATGGTGGCATGCAGGCAGACATGGTGCTGGAAGAAGATTGAGAACTCTACACATGGATGAGCAGGGAGCAGAGAGAACGAGAGAGATACTGGGCCTGGACAGAGCTTCTGAGACCTCAAAGCCCAGTGATATACTTCCTCCAACAAGGCCACACCTACTCCAACAGGCCCACAAGTCCTAATTCTTTTAAATAATGCAACTCCCTATGAGCCTATAGTGTACATTTTCACCTAACTACCACAATATGCATATATATCTGCATAGAAAATGTATTATCGCTGGCCACACAAACCTATTTACTGTGTTTGCCCAGCAAGAACATTTTTATGCCTTTCTACTAGTATTTTTATATGAAAATACCACCACAATTTTCCACACACCTTGACTTTTATAAAAGGTACTTATGCTTACTAGGCACAATGTGATTGCAAATAAGACTTATTAGGGTGCAAAGGCCTGTCTTTTGAGTATTGTATGTCTAGTTTTATTGCATGCATACCAAAGGACTTAACACTGTTCAGTGAGATTCAACACTAAAATGATGCTGGCTTGCTGATATTCATGCATTTCCTAGGCTGATGCTGTTTTATGCTATAATAATGTTTAATGAAAACATTCTATAAACTCAAAATCTGAGAAAAGCCTATATTGTTTCTAAGTGACAATAGTATGTTAACTACTTTGGAGCTTATGAAAGCAATGCACACACTTTGTCTTCTCTTTAGGAGCCCTGAAGGATCATTGGAAATGTAGTACAACCATGGGGGACAGATGAAAAACAACATAAACCAGCAAGTGATCAGATGTCTAACGTAGGTTAAAAATAGTAAGTGTTGGAGAATTCAGACAGAGACCTCAGAGGATAAAACACATGGAGGAAAATCTCAGGGGGGAAATGGCCTGTAAATAATAATAGTAATAATAATCATAATAAATAACAAAATTTAGAATTCATATACAAAGACAAGTAAATAGAATCAGTAAAACTAGGAATAGATAAGACAAAGGAAAGATGATGAAATTGACTAGAAAAACTAGGCTCTATTACTAAGAAAGGACAAAGCTATAAGGTAATTAGGTAACTCAGGTTTGCAAATAACTGTAGGATGAGCAAGACAAAAGAAAAAGCATAATTTGAAAGATACTAGAACTATCAATACATTATGTGAGGTTTCACAAAACACCCCTTTTGTTTCTTCCAAAGAAATTTCACTGGGGAAATTCCACTTAACAGCACACCATTAGTTTTCAATCAAGAATAAGATGAGACAGGAAGAGTGCCGGAATTACACATAGAGCTCTTTCATATAGTCTTTACCTGGCTTTCATGTCTAAAACATCCCTCTGACATCATGGAGTAGAATTTGTGGAGAGGAATATACTATATTCAATGGGGAAATACAAACACATGTATACACACACACACACACACACACATGCTAGTTCTGATGAAAGCCATAGCAGAAGGACTTTAAAGACCACATAATGCCATCTTTAATCACAACACACTGCAGAACTAATGTACTTTCTTAATCAATGAGCCTGACACTTCCATTGCACAGAATGGTTCTCCCTGCACCCTGCTGTGCTCACCAAACGCATGGTTTCAGGTGTACTTTAAGTCACTAGGAATATATTTTTTTTTTCCAAGCAGAAATAAGTAATTGAAGATAAGCACATTAGAGAATAACAAAAATCACTGTTTTTTAAAAGAGTCATAGATGAGATTTGCTGTCTACATTAACCCTCAATAAGAGATTTTTACATCATTTCTTGCCATTGCAATATTTCTTAATGATTTAATGAGGAAAAGGAAATGTTTTCTCTTCACGGGAAAGCCATCAAATAGAAAAATACAAAACAAGTGATTTCTGATAATTTATCTGATGAGCAGATATTTCATCAACTCTAAGTCTTAGGGAAATGTTTAGCACTCTAGTTGTCAGTGTGTACCTGGGAAAGAGAGGCCTAAAAATGAGGTGGACTAAAGCCTCACTCAACAGCCAACTTTATTCAGAGCCTCAGACAATTTATACTCTAAGAGTTAAGAACAGTCACCTGAATAAAGTACACAGTCACAAGGACAAGTTGTATGTGACAAAAACATGTTTTTCCAAAGAGGTACATGTGTAAAAACAGCTGAGTTAAGCTCACTCCTATCCGCTACACCTGGAAGAAGCATGAAAACACATTCCAAGAACAATTCTGTGTTTTAAAGAAACTGAGGTCACAGGACTCTTGTGTTGTGTTCTTGGAATTTTCTCACAAGTGCCCAGAATTCTCACACAACTTCATTCTTGAACCACATTTCAACAAGGAACTATTATGAATCATTGTCTTTATCTGTTGGTTTGTTTATTTGTTTATTTTCTTCAGTGATTAAGGATTTCTAGATTCAGGGGTATTTGCTAATGCAAGAAAATTTATAATTACAACATAGTACATGCTATGGAATTTAGAAAGTCTCACATCTTTTTCTGGGGAACACCAGCAAAGCTGATCAGTAGGCCTGCTCTTGACTGGAGATCACGGAAACAGGACTCTTTTCAAGTGCATTTTGGAGGTCTCCTTGTGGGACACATACAATTAGAGAGGAGAAAATGGTAAAGGAATGCTCAACAAATGCCTTGGGTTTTGTTGTTATTGTTTTTATATTTTTAGTTTATGTGTGTGGGTGTTTTGTCTGCTTGTATGTCTGTGTACCACGTGGATTGCTGGTGCCCAAAGAGGCCAGAAGAAGTTGTCAGATCCCCTAAAACTGGAGTTACAGATGTTGTGAGCTGGAACTTGAACCCAGGTCATCTGGAAGAACATCCAGAACTCTTAACAGCTTAGACATTTCTCTTGCTCTCAGGATATTCTAATAAATATTTTGATGTTCCTAAAAAATTGGGGTATGTCATTTCATGTGTCTTTGACATTGAAATCTTTCTTCTGATGATAGTATTAAATTGATAACATATTTCAAATTTAATAACATCTTTTAATCATTAATAAGTTTTAAAAATGAGAATTTGTATGGGTATTTGTGAGCCCATGCATGGCTTGTGAGTACACAGAAACTGTCTTCTCAATTCTTCCCACAGCCACAAGCCTAAGTGATGTGAATTTTTTTTTTAACAGAAGAAAGGGTTTATTTGGCTTTTGGTTCAAGAGACCTAATAATTCATAATGGCGGAGTAGAAGTAGCAAGTGGTAGGAGGATGGAGCAGTAGCTGAGAGTTCGTGCTTCAAACAACAGTCAGGAAGCAGAGAGACTACACTGAAAGCAGGCGCCCATGACATACTTCCTCCAGGAGGGCCAAACCTCCTAAACCTACCCAAGCAGTGTCACCAACCAGTAACCAAGTACTGAGATGCTTGAGAATATGGGGACATCTCATTCAAACTACCATAGTCAGTGATCCTGGCAAGCCAGAGCTGGGTCCTCCACTGGAGCCAGCTCTAAGTATCCAGTGGTCAGCTCCTCTCACTTCCAAAAAGAAGTCATCTCCTAGCCATTGACCACACTTCCTAAGGTCTCAACACAACTAAAACACTGTGACAATAAAAGTAGAAAGGACAAAGACACCTCTACTTCTCTTTCCACCTCCACCCTGTCTCATGTAGTAGTTTAGGACAGTAGAACAGGGTGCCACCCACAGAAGGGTTTAATCATGGATTTTATTTTCTCGCATAGATGAATTTCTGAATTCAGAGAGATAGCATGTCAGAGTTCTAGTGATGGCCTTCCTTATGATTTTGAAACTATCAGCTACCCCAAATGTTGCTTGTCTCTTAGCAACTTAATTTCTGATCAACCTTTCTGTGTGTCCTTACAAAGCACAGAGCTCTCCAGTGCCTCTTCTTTTTATTATTATTATGTTTTTATTTCTTCAAATTACATCTCAATCACAATCCCCTCCCTACTTCCCCTCTCCCCTTTCCAGTCCCACCTCCCACCCTCTTCCCCCTCATCCCCCCATCCATTTCCTTTTTTTTTAAGTTTAAGGTATGTCTTTCACTCCCCACCAACATCTCCTCCTTTCAGTCCAACAAATCGCTCTTTCTCTTATAACAACAAATACAATACAAAACAACAAAAACAATAGGCCATAATCATGAGAATTATAAGGCTTAGCATACATTCCCAATGTCCAGTCCATATGTATTTGACAACTGACTTTAACATTCTACTATGCAACCATCTTAATGAGTTTAAAGATCTATATCCAAGTCAGCTTCCACCCTAATTTCCATCACAATTTTAAAAACATCTTCTTAGATCCAAAACACCCTCTTAATTCCTAAACAACTCCAAATTTAACTATGGGACTATAGCTATCTAGTCTTCAACCACATCAGAGACCTGAGATGGATAAATATATCTGATTATACAGGAAGTATAGGGACAGCAGCTTCCAAAACTAAGAAATGGCATAGAACTGGCTGCCTGGACAGTTCCTAATTTCTCTCCATACATTACAGCATCCATCTTCAGCCATTTGGCCTGTTTCTCTGGCAGACATTAATTGTAAAGCAGGAATTATGAAGGACTTGCCTACCATGTCTTGGCAGAGGTAGGCTGTCAACTTACCTGCTTCCAAGTTTTGTCCTTTTTGGACAGCATTCTGTCTACAGTTGAAGCAAGGGGTTTTTCTTGCCAAGTGATAGGCTTACCACTAATTCAGCCATCTCCAATTGGAGATTCTTTGATGTTCATCAAATATTTGGAGTAGAATAGGAGGTACTGTCAGGAGCTGACATGTTTCGAACATCTTTGAATGCCATATTCTACAGATCTCTTGAGGTTTTTGAAGACCACCTATTTCCTTATTTTTAGAAACTCAAATGTTGCTTGTCTCTTAGCAACTTAATTTCTGATTAACTTAGAAAACAACTGTGATAGACTATCCTAATACCTACAAAATGGCATGCTTGAATGACTATTAGTTTGCATTTCTTAATTATCCTAAAAAGTTTATGACAGTTGCTAACAAAAGGCAAAAATTTCACATTTCATTTTTAAGCGTTACCTAGGTACAATACCTTAAAAAGAGTTAACCTTAATTTTAATTTTGTATCATTATACAAAGGTCAATACTGATGTAGTCAAATATAATCTTAATTTTGTATCAATATACAAAGACATAAGAGAATATTCAATAATCTGTCCCTTTTTCTTTTTCATTCCTATATTATGTCTATATCCCATTTTTTCTCAAGTCTTTTCATGCCTACATAGGAGAGAAAGAAGGATACACAATAGAAAAAGAGAGAAATCCCTGGGTCTAGCCTCAAAAACCTATTTAACAAGACCATTTAACAACTTGCAATCTCTCCCCCTAAATAAAAACAAGTATCTATAACCCAAGTGATGTGAATTTAATCTAGTGTTCCTATGTGTTTTCATGACCTTGTATTTATGAGCTACCTGTCACATATACAGGGTTCTGCATAGTTATATTAAAGAATAGGACTATACTCATCAGTGAAAAACCAAATTTATAATTTAGAGTCATAGCTTCATCTCAGTGACTAATAATTCTCACCACCTCCACCTCCTATCCACATGATCAATTATCAATCCATTTATGAGAACCTATGTAATCCTTTTACATTGTGGGGGGAGAGGGGAAGAGGATGGGAGGGTGTGATTGAGATGTAGCTTGAATAAATAAAAAAAGAAAAAAGGAAAGAAAGAAGGAAGGAAGGGAGTGAGTGGGTGAGGGAGGGAGGGAGAGAGAGAGAGAGAGAGAGAGAGAGAGAGAAAGAAAGAAAGAAAGAAAGAAAGAAAGAAAGAAAGAAAGAAAGAAAGAAAGAAATCCAGTGAAGCAAATGCCAGGTAAATGGCTGATATCAGAGAGCAAGATCCCATTTGGAAAAAAAGCAGGTTCAAAGAACAAGGGCAAGGACATAATGACATGAGTTTAACCCTTTGTCTTGTCTTCACCTAAGCTTACATGAACTTTCCTTGGCTCCTTTGCTTGTGCCTGGATAATCACACCTAATACAGAATAATAAAACACTGACTCACTTCCTAAGGATCTTTTAACCAGAAATGAGTAATGTTTTTAAGAGCTTTTCACTATCATTATTGAAGTTTGTAGTTTCAAAATCAAAATAGTATACCCAGAAGTGGTATGGCTGGGTCTTGAGGTAGAGCTATTCCAAATTTTCTAAAATATCGCCAGACTGATTTCCATAGTGGTTGTACAAGCTTGCACTCCCACCAGCAATGGAGGAGTGTTCCCCTTTCTCCACAACCTGCTGTCATTTGAGCTTTTCATTATAGCCATTCTGACAGGTGTGAGATAGAATCTCAGAGTCATCTTGAGTTGCATTTCTCTGATGATTAAGGATGCTGAGAATTTCTTCTAGTGTCTCTCAGCCATTAGGGATTCCTCCTTTGTGAATTCTCTATTTAGCTATGTTCCCCTTTTTTGATTGGATTATTTCGTTTCTTGGCATTTAATTTCTGCCTCAAGACCCAGTCATACCACTTCTGGGTATACATCCAAATGATTCCTCACCAAATCACAAGGAAGTTTCCTCATCTATGTTCATAGCAGCCTTATTTGTAATAGCTAGAAACTGGAAACAACCCCAGATGTCCCTCAACCGAGGAATGGTTTAAAAAACTGTGGTACATCTACACAACGGAATACTACTCAGCCATCAGAAACAACGAAATCATGCAATTTACAACCTAATGGATGGAACTAGAGAAGCTCTTCCTGAATGAGCTAACCCAGACTCAGAAGGATGCACATGGCATCTATTCACTTGTAAATGGATTTTAACCATATAGTACAGGATAACTATATTGCAACCAATGTACCAAAGGAAACCTGTCAATGAGACACTTTGCTCTAGTGGTGCTGCCTTGTATGCCCCCAGTGTATGAGGAGGCTCTTGGCCCTCATATGACTGCTTATCTGGGGTGGGGGACTGATATGTAGGGACACTCCACTCCAAAGGAGAAGGATGGAAGGGATAGGGGGTATAGGGTGTGAGGGTGGGTCTGGGAGGGGTGGAAAGAGGGCACTGTGATGAAGATTTAACCTGAAGTAATAAATAAATATTTTAAAAAATGAAAAAAGATCAAAATAGCTTGATATTCTTTAAGTTCTTATTTTGCAAAAGCATTCTGCCCTTGTGTTAATGAATCACTTTGTCAGAGATCAAAGCTAAGTGTGGGTTTTGTGGAGGAAGAACTGTTCATATGGAAAATGAAATTGCCACAGAGACCAAGTTTGAAAACTCTGATGAGTGATAGTTATTAACCATGATCTATGTTAAGTAACCCTTCCATTCAAGTGAAAAAACTCTCACTAAATTTCTTTGATAACAGAGTTCACAGAGCCAAAGCCCACGAAATGCCTAGATCTGGAAAACTGGTTTGCATCTGTGAAAATGTACCAAGAACAGTCTGTGAGAAACAAAGTAAAGAGCAAATAGCAACAAACGGCAGGCAGGTACCTATGACCACATCAAAGCCAGTAACATAAGTGCACAGTCTTTCCCTGGGGAAAAACGTAAGGAGCAATCAGGACCAGCCATCTCTACAGTGGGGAAAAGCCCGACTTTGAAAATGAAGTAGATCCATATCAGTAACATGTGGTACATCCCCAGATCTCCACCAACTTCAATCGTGGAAACACTTCTCTATTCAAATGAGTGTAATGCTGGCAAAACTAACCTCTCTTCCTAATTACTAGGATTCCCAGGAACACATGGGAATGGTATAGTTAGCATTAGTCACTTGTGTCCAGGAGGCTTTATTGCACAGATATCGGCTTACAGGACGACTTCCCACCTGCTAAGTTATGAAATTCCACATCATTGCTTACAGCAGAGTATCTCAACCTGTGGGTTGCGACCCTTCTGACAAACTTCTATCTCCAAAGCATATTTACATTATGATTCATGACAGTAGCAAAATTACAGTTATGAAGTAGCAAGAAAAATAATTTTATGGCTGGGGGTCATCACAGTATGAAGAGCTGTATTAAAGGGTCGCAGCATTTAGAAGGTTGAGAACCACTGGCTTAGCACACTTTATCACCTTCCAGCAGCACTTCCCTCAGCTTCTGTAACTCTATACTGTTTTTGTAAACGAAGTGCATCTGCCTGTCCTGACCTTGATCTGTCTCTCTCCTTCCTCCCTCCTCCTCTTCCTCCTCCTCATCCCTCTCTCAATCTCTCTCTCTCTCTCTCTCTCTCTCTCTTCCCTCCTCACACATACACACATTTTATGCTTGCCCACACATGATGCTTAATGGCAGTAGTCCCATCCAAGAATTCTAACTTCATAAAAATGAGCTTCTTTCACTGTTTCATGTGAAAGTAATGAAAAGAATAATGACTAAAGCACACATGAATGATTCAGTTATTGCACAAAGAAAGCACTAAACGAGGAATAAAAAATAAGAATGTAAGACCGATAAAACAAAAAGTAAAATAGCGAATGTGAATTCAGTTACTTGAGTAATTGAATTAAATGTGAATAAATTAAATAAATCAAAGCCAGTCTGGCTTGAAAACCAGGCCTGCTCATGTACAGATGACACACTGTATGTTCAGGGACACAAAAGGTTGAAAGTGAAAGAAGGATCAAAATATACAAACAGCAAACACAAGAAAGTGAGAATAGTTCTACCAAATCACCAAAAATGGACTTAAAATTAAACAAAGTTACAGAGATCAGAATGAGCATTAAAATGATAAGATGGTTGATCCATCAGAAAATTAGGATAGCAAGGAACATGTAGGCTTTAAACAAAGCCCAAAAGAAAAATTTAGCATTTTTAAAAGAGAACTGAGTGATACTGAGAGTTATTTGTTTTTTAAAACTATATAACTAGTATAGATTGGAGGCAAAGGTAAGAATGGAACCCTAGAAATCAGCTTCTGACATCTACAGAGTACTCTGACCAATGGAAGGAGGATTTGCATTGCTTTTAGATAAACACCCAAGCTCCTCCAGGATCACCATGTGATAGATGTGTTCAAAGAAGCCTCAATAAATGGAGGACTGAAATTTTGTAAAATGTAATGTAACAATGGGATGTAATTAGAAATCAGTATCAGAAGGAAATATAGAATGCTTACAAATATGTGGAAATCAAACAATACTTATCTGAATGATCAACAGATCAGGAGTAAAATCACACAGGAGTATTAAAATCTTTCAGATAAATGAAAATGAAAGTGTAACCAATCAAAATTTGTGAGAGTCAGTAAAGGCACTGGTTGGAGAGAGATATATAGGTAGAAATGCCTTCAATATTATTAAAAGTGAGGGAAGAAGACTGAATTCACCTTTAAAAAGTGAGTCTAGGTTAAGTTGAAGCAGAGGCAGTTGGAAGCTGGTGAAACTGGGAATAGCAAGGCAGAAAAGGAAAAATCAATAACATCAAAAACATTCCTCTAAAAACACTTCAAGGTTATTTCCATTATCCTCCAAGAATACTTTGCTGAAAACTAGCTTTCTGACCAAGAAGCATGACACACGGTTCAGATTGTTAGCATCAGGAACAAAAGAAGACAGATCTTCACAAACCACTCAATGTTAATGAGTATTATAAGTTAATGTGGTGAACTATTCCTTTAAGTTAACAACTTGAGTGAAATGCACAACTCCTAGAATGATACAACTTTCTAAAACTGTCTCAAGAGGATATAGATATTAATAGATAGATACTAAAGAAATTACCTTTGTCACCTTTAAGCTTTCAATAAAGAAACCTAGATTCAGATGAATTTTCTACTGAATTCTAAATATTTAAATAAATAATACCTATCTTTGTAAACTCTTCAAAGTAAAAGATTATTTCCCAACTAATTCTGATAGACCAGTATTATCTTCATAACAAAACCAGACAAAGGTACTGCCAGAAAAGAAAAACATAGGCCAATAAATCCTATATACATAGACTCAAAAATCTTTAGAAAATGCTATCATACTATGACTAAAAGGCATTAATCCTAAGAATATGACATTGGTTACCCAGTCAAAATTTATCAATAGAACATATTTTGTATTATATCAATAAAATGAAAGACAAAACCACATTGTCATATTTTCCTTTAATAATTTCATCTGTTTATTTTGTGTGGAAGGTGGCATATGTGTGTTTTTGGTCTACACATATATCCATGAGTGTCTGTATATAGAGGCTGGAGGAAGAAGTTTACTTTGTTATTGTCATCCTTATTCCTTTGAGAAAGACTCTCACCAAACCTGGAGCTCAATTCTTCTAGAATGACTGGCCAAAGAGCCCTCAGGGATCCTCCTGTCTCTGCCCCAAACAGCTCTGGAGTTTTAGGCACACAAATGGACTTCACAAGCTTTTTTTTTTTTTTTTCTTTTCCATGTGGCCACTGGAACTTGAACTGACTGACCAGAGTGTCTATTGTTGGTATTTACGTCCAATGTGTTCAGAACAAGTAGGCAAGCAAAAAGCAAAATAGAGGTACTAAGGCTGGAAATGAAGAGGCACCGCTATCTCTAATATTGATGATTATCTTCTTTTCTATATTTCTTTTATTGAAAAATGGATTCTTTTTGTACAATATGTTCTTGATCACAATTTATTCTTTCCCAATTCTTCCAAGATCCTCCCCACATCTCCCCTCCTATCCAAATCCACACCCTTTCTGTCTCTCCTTAGAAAACTGTTATTAGGTTTCTATGTGACATCTCCAATGACCCTTAATTTTAGCTGTCCCTCCTTACATTACCTCTCTCGTGCCCCTTCCATCCCCTTTTTATTTGGTCCTCTCATTCCTGCCCCCTCATTCATCCATAACTATTTATTCTATTTCCCATTTATAAGAAGATCTATCTGTCCTCCCTAGTCCCATACTCTATATTTAACCTCTGTGGTTATATGGATGTAGCTTGTTTATCAATGACTTTAATAGGTAACATCCACATATAAGTGAGTGCATATCATATTTGCTTTTCTGGGTCTTAGTTACCTCACTCAATTTTACCTTTACACAAAAGGCCAATTTTACCTCACTCAAGATGGATTCTTTTCTAGATTCATCCATTTACCTGTAAATTTCATGATTTCATTTTTTAACCTCTTAATAATATATTTCATTGTGTAAATGTACCACCACACTTTCTTTATTCATTCATCCATTGATGGACATCTAGAATGCTTCTAATTTCTGGCTATTATGAATAGAAAAGCAATGAACATGGTTGACCAAGTATCTTTGTAATAAGATATAATGTCCTTTGGGTACATGCTCTTGGGTGGTATAGCTGGATCTTGCAGCAGATCTATTCCCAGCTTCCTGAGGGACTGCCACACTGATTTCTACAGTTCCTGTGCAAGTTTGTATTCCTGTCAGAAATTCATGAGTGCTCCCCTTACTCAGCTTCCTTGCCCACATATAGAGAATATTCTAAGAAAGATCAAAAGGCCAATATTAACCAACAGCTATGATCTCACTGTGTGGCAGGGTACAAAATCAATACAAAAAGAGTCAAATTTTGTACCAATTGGCAATGAGTAAATGAAGTTTCAAAAACATATCATTTATAAGAACAATCAAAAGAAGAAAATGCTTAGGGATAAAAGTAATAGAGTATGTAAAAAACTTTTACTCTGAAGAATTTCAAAAATCACTGAAATATTTGCATTCATTAATGGAATACTTAATGATCTTTGCATGGCAATACTTCCTAAGTTGTTCTATAAAATCAATGTAAATTTTCTCAAACATATCAGCTAGGTGTGTGTGTGTGTGTGTGTGTGTGTGTGTGTGTGTGTGTG